>JAHKKF010384516.1:0-16895 GCA_019740295.1 Labeo calbasu | reverse complement strand
ACTCGAAACAGGTGAACTAATTCCAGTACAGAACCTAATAGGATGTTGAACGAATCACTCCCCGAGACGACTCATTCTTCCCGAGTCACACTGAAGATTCGTTCAAAATGAAAGAATTGCTCAAGAATGACCCATTACTAATTCGTAGCATAGAGGCATCCCAGAGCCTGTGCTACATGAGCTTATGTGCTTAAAAAGTATACAAATTTTTATTTTTCAAAAAAAAAGACAGATCGTTTTGCTAGATAAGACTCTTCTTCCTCAGCTGGGATCGTTTAGAGCCCTTTGAAGCTGCATTTAAACTGCATTTCGGACGTTCAAAATCGGGGCACCAATGAAGTCCATTATATGGAGAAAAAAACATAATTTCTTTACGACTGAAGACAGAAAGACATGAAAATCTTGGATGACAAGGGAGTAAGCAAAATGCCTACTCCGCCATGTTGCCGTCAAATACAAAAGTTGCCATGCCGACCTGCTACTGTAAACAAAACGTTGCGACGCTTGCCCCTCCTCCGTGGTCTTCTGATTGGTCCACTGTTTCAAAACTGACATTGGCGAGCGTACTATGAAAAATTAAATTTTTCATAGTACAGAAAGAAAACAACCTCTCATGACGAAAACATGCCTGTGGCAACTTTTTCGCAAGTGTACGTTTTGCAACATATTTGATGTATACTAAAAGTATGTATACTAAAAGAATGTTTGTTTGTTTTTTCCCCCGAACAGATGAAAGTTCGGTACGTTAATATGGTATATTTTACGTGACATTGGTTTTGTACGTGTCACCGCATTTCTGATATGAAATGTCCATTGAGTGGCGTTATAACTTTAATGCTCCGTGACGTTTTAAACTAACGTACCATCTGCAGTACACCTAAATGTACCCAGTAGTATGAACAAAAGTGAATGTGACGTAAAAACGCAATCATAAGCATGACGTTTTAGCTTGTTTTTCGATCTTTCAGCTCTTTCATCGTTAGTCATGTTTTTCACGGGATTCGTACTGTGGAAAAAAAAACGATTACAAGTGATCGATGTTTTACCACCTATAGTGTACATTTATGTTAGAAACTGCAGTAATGCAAAAAAGGCTTGCGAAAAAGTTCCCACAGGTATGTTTTCATCATGAGATCAGGTAGAAAAACAACTAGCAAGTAGTAAGATGCTAAACGCAACATTACAGGCAAAGACATTCATCTGAAAATGTATGGCTGTACTGCTAGATCTCTACAACAGGTTGAAGAATTTCTAGGATTTTTACATGCGAAATACAATATATTCGAAGAAAAAATCTGGATATACTGTTAGCTCTCATTAATCGACTGGTTGGTCGTTGGACAAACAATCAACTAGTCCATTGTGACCCATCCCAAATATTGATTCCATCATCCCCTTTCCAGTTTTGTCACCAAGTACATTTTCGATTTGAGGATCAATAGGATTCATTTCTCAGCAACACCCCAAGGTCTTACACGTTTGACCAAACATTTGCTTACGTAAAAGAATCCCACCACACCCCTAAGGACACCTGCGGTAGCAGATCAGGGAGGTTACAGTGTAGTGCAGCGTCACAGCATTCAGGAAGTGCTGTCAGGCCTGATCTATAACCCGGCAGATGCTGTGCGCATGAGGTTTAGATGGGTCAGGCAGCCAGACAACAAGAACAAGCATTTTAGCAATGACTCTCAGCAAAGAACACACAGATGATTGTTTGTTCTTGTCTGGCCTCCAAAGCAGGTGTGCTCTCAGGGTGTGGAGAACATTGGAAGAAAGAAGAACAGGCAGAGCCGATGGTAAATAAGATAGCTGTTGGGGTTACAGTGTCGGGAGGGTGCTTCCTTGTGTCAAGCAACCTGAGATCGATAGCAGCCGTTGAGAGCAAAGAGTGTCCCTGACACTGTAAAAGCCAAAATATAGGTCAGCTAGACCTTTTGCCCCCATTTCACCCTCCAAGATGGCAAAGACATCACCTGTTGCTAAATCTGTCCTTCTCACCTGCTATATGGCTATGTACAAGCTAAATACAGTTGTCACTCCTTTTCTGAGTGCTTAATCATTGTACACACAAAGGTTGGTTATGGGAGTGACAACCACAACTGAACTGATTCCCTGAAAAATCTAGGTAGCGCAACTGGAGTTTCATTAAATATGTAGAAGTTTCAAATGAAACTGAATTATACCACAAGAAAATAACAGAAAGAGAAGTGTTTCCCAAGACTGAAAAATGAACTGCTTTTACAGTACTGCTGACCAGTTTTCATTAGCTGTGTTTGTTAAAGCATGCATCACTGGTCTTTTATCTAAACTCCAAAACTTTAGACCTGAATGATTCAACAAGTTTGCAAAGTAGCTACTTATATAAGGAATGAGACTATAATTCCTTAAGCTTCAGACTTAAAAACCACCACAGCTTTTTTCCCAACACTATCTCACAACCAATTTGTATGTATTTTACGTTTTGTAGTTTGTACAAACTTGTACAACATCATAGGTTTTGGAGTAGGTCATTCATACGAATCAGGGAACTCGTAAAATACGTACGCTTTAGCAAATATCGTACGAGTGGGGTCGTATGAATGCATACGAATTAGTCACTTCGTAAAATATATACAATTTGCCATGGGATCGGGTTGCTTTTTTCCCATGACTAAAACAAGACGATGACGAGATGACAATAAGGTCAAAAAACAATAATTGTGATTATATCAATCTGCAGTATCATTAATATTAAAAGACAACACTAAAATGTATTTTAAAAAATAAAAACTATACAAAAATCTTCTGTTTTTGTTGAAAAAAGATGACAAAATATCATTGCGGACTACTGTACGTGCCTCTGCTATGCAAGCTTTCATGTGTGCGGTTGCCAGATATCAAGAGTTTTAATCCCCAAATCAGAGCTTCTGTTAAAAGGGTACATTTTGCTTAATTTGTAAATTATTGGAATTAATATTAGGAATTTTACTGTTCTAATATTTTTTGTTTGTTTTTACCAGTTTTCATAATGTAGACGGAGACTACGTTGTTGAATAAAGTTGTGCATATCTAAGTCTTTGATATTAATTTAGATATAAAATAGTCTCCATATGAGGTCATATAATTAATGTTTATGAGTTCACATTCTGTTGGTGGGTTCTTATTGGTGAAAGTGCAATACCTGAAATGTAAAAATACATTTTTTAAAGGACAACAATATATATATATATTTATCAGTTTAACCATTGTACAGCATGATGAAGTTTTCACTGACAAAAACTAGACTAAAATGCTCAGACATTTAGCCGATTAAAACTCGAATAAACAAAAACAGGACACGGCTGACCAAATATAATAACAACAAAAAAATGTACATTTGACACGAGACTATAACTAAGACTGATTTAAAAGACTGAGACCAAGGCTAACAAAAAAAGGCTGACAAAATTAACACTACCTGGCAACTACTTTGTTGCAATTTATAATGTGTTACACAGTCAAAAGTTTTTGAACAGTAGTATTTTAATGTTTTTAAAAAAAGTTTCTTCCGCTGACCAAGCCTGCATTTATTTGATCCTAAGTACAGAAAAAAACAGTATAACTTTGAAATATTTGTACTATGTTAAAAAACTGTTTTCTGTTTAAATATGTTTTAAAATGTAATTTATTCCTGTGATTTCAAAGCTGAATTTTTAGCATCATTACTCCAGAGGAACAGCATTTATCTAAAATATAATTTTTTTTTGTCTTTATCATCACTTTTGATCAATTTAAAGCATCCTTGCTAAATAAAAGTATAAATTTCTATAACCCCCTCCCTCAATAATAATAATAATTACAATTATTATTAATTACAGTTGTTTCTTGAAGAGCAAATCAGCTTATTAGAATGATTTCTGAAGGATCATGTGAAACTGAAGACTGGAAACTGGAGTAATGATGCTGAAACTTTAGCTTTGATCACAGGGGGGAAAAATGCATTTTAAAATATATTCAAATACAAAACAGTTTTTTTGCTGTACTTTGAATCAAGTAAATGCAGGCTTGGTGAGCAGAAAATGCTTCTTTAAAAACATTACAAATCTTTTGACTAGTAGTGTATTTTAGTATTTCTCTATTAATTTGCTTTAAAATACCTTATAATCAAGTTCAATTTGCATTAAATTTGCAAAGATGTTTTGCAGTGTAGCATCATGTTGGAAACCTAGTCACTACTTGTTCAGAAAATGTACAACATATTTTAAAGAAATGTTTACACATTACGATAACATATTGGAAGTAAAACGCATGCCATCAACTGAACTCGTCTAAATGTCATGGGTTAAAGGGTGCTTTTTGGCTAAAGCTGTGTAGCCGTTTGGCCTTTTGTGTTAAGTTCAAAAATAAATTCTATTTTAATCAAGTATATGGACAGGCAGCTGGGTCTCAATGTGCTCTATGAGTAAAATAACTTAAGACTAAAATCAACTGGTGTGCTGACACTACTGAAACACACCCTGCTGCAAATAATTATGCTAGTCAAGCTATCGTAGCATTTAGATTTGCAGATAAACATGGTTAAAGCTCAAAATTCCAAATGAAAACAGCAAATTCGCTTTGATTTCAAGAAAATGTCAGTAAGCCTGTGTTAGCGTGTGTGTCCGCACCTGTGAATGTGGGTGTGCAGTTGTGACGCTGATGAATGGCTCTTCGAAGGCACTGTAAAAGCACAATTAAGATTCCATCAGGATAAAGGTAATGGTAAATTATGTACATTAACAAGGGTCCGGGCTCATCCAAACACGCCAGCACAAATAACAGAAAGGCCACTCCTCTAAACGAGGGCCGCGCCGGGAAGGTATGCAACGCAGAATTGATTAGGTAAGTGTTGGTGTGCGTTGTTTTTGCATGTGTGAACGAATGCATGCATGCGTATAAGAGAACACTTTGTCCTCATTATTTTGCTTGTCACTTGCTCTATGTATTTTGCCGAAGGCTGTGAGTTTACTTCGTGAAGCACGTTTCGTATTACAGTACCTCACGGAGCTCTATGGGACCAGTTGTCCATGCGGTAATTATGAAATTGACAGCTATTCAATCTTTTTCAAGACACACAAGGTTTATTTATTTGTAACATACTCTGTGAAGAACTAGACAAATATATTATAAACAAATATATAGGTTTGAACTTATCGGAAACGTGGTCTGGAGTTTGACAGCCTACACTTGTTAGTCAAAATGAATAACAAACAACTGTCCTAACCTCTTACCCTTACGGTCTGGTTTGTTTAAAAGAATGCACAAACATTTACATGCGTCATCATGCTTCTTGGGTAGGGTGTTCGTTTTAGCTTCGCTTCGTGAGGCACTTGAATGTTTTTAGCAACATGTTTCCCTGAGGGTACATTCCCCTGCTTGTATTAAGAAAAACTGTAGGGAAGAACAGGGTGTGGATAAAAAGCAAAGCAAGAAATCCCTTAACAGATGTATCCTTGTACATCTTAGACGTTTTCATATTTCCAGTTATGCACAGTTATGTTTATTCTGTCATGTGCCCAGTGTTGCATAATTTTGCGTAACGTTGCATAATATTTGTGAGACCTGTTCTTTGTTTGTTTACACTGCACATTTCAACTGCACACTGAGGACAAAACTACTTAATTTAACACCTTATTAAAGGAAATAATTCTGAGAAACCCTCAAATTAACATTTAAAAAGACCATCTTAGTGTGAATTTCCATGATAGTCCAGACTCTCTAGTTCTTAAAAGCAAAAAAGCAAAACTATCTTAGACCAGCATCAATTTCTAATCTGGTCCAGACTGGTTTATGCTGGTCTACCAGCATAGCAACAGCAAAGCTATGCTGGCCAACCAAGCATATTGCTTTTCTGCTGAAGCTTCTTGACCTTCATGCTAACCTAAAAAAGCTTAGTAGAGAAACTAGCATCTTTTCAGTAGAAGTTAGAACTCTTCACGACTGACCTACACTCTTAAAGGGTTACTTCACCCCAAAAGATATATTTTTTTAATCACTTACATACGTTCGTACATCGTTCCAAACCCGTGAAAGCTTTGTTCGTCTTCAGAACACAAATGAAGATTTTTTTGATGCATTCTGACAATGTGACATCAGGGGTGCAAAATTACGCATTTTGTATGCAAAGAAAACAAATTTTTGAGAGTATCCAAAATATTCAAGAGTGTCTTTCAAATCAAAGCATAAATAAACGTAGAAAATGTATCCATGTGGCGCAGCTGACACAGAACAGCATACGCAGTTTCCGTTCAGTGGATACTCTCAAAAATGGCGAATTGTTGAACAAATTTGTTTTTTTTTTTTTTAAATAACGTTGAACCCCTGATGTCACATGGATTATTTTACCAATCTCCTTGATACGTTTCTAGACTTTGATTGTGTTAAGGTTGTCAAAAGATTCCGGGTTCGATACTTTCGGTACTGAAATTTTAAAAACGACCATTTCCCGCTCACATTTGAGCGCTGTTGAACCATTTTAAACATCGCTGATTGGCCATAGTGTTCACGTGTACAAAAGACATGACTGTGATTGGCTACAATGATAAGCGCTTCCCGCTCCTCACCGAGCGCTCACACATAAGCACAATGGGAGCGTTTGAAAGCCGCGTCTGTAAGCGGATCCGTCTATATGCAGATGTACTAGGGATCCGCTGACACACGTGGCTTTCAGACGCTCCCGTTGTGCTTTTGTGTGAGCGCTCAGTGAGGAGCGTGAAGCGCTTATCATTGTAGCCAATCACAGTCATGTCTTGAGCGCATGAACACTATGTCCAGTCAGCAATGTTTAAAAATCTGCTCAACAGCACTCAAATGTGAGCGGGAAATGGGCGTTTTTAAAATTTCTAATAAAACCGGTACCTTTTGACAACCCTAACATAGACAGAAATGTAGTTAACACAATCAAAGTGTAGAAACGTAGCAAGGAGATTGGTAAAACAATCCATGTGACATCAGGGGTTCAACGTTATTTAAAAAAATAACGACTTTATTCAACAATTCACCATTTTTGAGAGTATCCACTGAACGGAAACAGCGTATGCTGTTTTGTGTCAGCTGCGCCACGTGGATACGTTTTCTACATTTATTTATGCTTTGATTTGAAAGATAGTCTCGAATATTTTGGTTACTCTCAAAAATGGCGCTAGGGTGATGCGACGGATTGTTGAATAAAGTTGTTAATTTTGTTTTCTTTGCATACAAAATGCGTAATTTTGCTTCATAAAATTACGGCTGAACCCCTGATGTCACATTGTCAGAATGCATCTAAAAAATCTTCATTTGTGTTCTAAAGACAAACAAAGCTTTTACGGGTTTGGAACAAAAAAAAAATCATTTTGGGGTGGAGTCTAGGTCAATCGTGAAGGGTTCTAACTTCTACTGAAAAGACAGTATGTGTAATGTTTGGCATGCTAGTTTCTCTACTTTTTAGGTTAGCATGAAGGTCAAGAAGCTTCAGTAGAAAAGCAATATGCTGGTTGGCCAGCATAGCTTTATTGTTGCTATGCTGATAGATCAGCGATGTTTAAAAATCGGCTCAACAGCACTCAGATGTGAGCGGGCAATGGACGTTTTTAAAATTTCAGTACTGAAAGTACAGAACCCGGTACCGTTTGACAACCCTAGTCTATGTGAGGGCCAGAGAGCTGTCAGAATGCATCAAAAATATCTTAATTTGTGTTCCGAAGACAGACAAAGCATTTACAGGTTTGGAACGACATGGGGGTAAGAGATTAATGACAAAATATTCATTTTGGGGCGGAGTAACCTTTAAAAATAAAGGTTTCAAAAGGGTGTTTTTGCAGTGATGCTGTCAAAGAACCATTTTTGGTTCCCCAAAGAACCTGTGAACAGTTCCTAAAAGAACCATTTTTTAGAACATTTGAAAAATCTAAAGAACCTTTTCTGCATTTGAAAGGTTCCATGGATGTTCAAGCCATTGAACCATTGATGCCAATAAAGAACCTTTATTTTTAAGAGTGTATGTGCGGATTGTTTCAAGAGCGCTGAGCAGCTCAAGTATGGTGGCAACCTCTTCATCTCCTGCCACGTGAGTGATGCCCTTGCATTGCTCAAATCAATTGCGTGGAGTACTAGGAGGCTTCTGCTGTGTCAGTGTGTGGGGGTGCGCAAGAAAGACGTATTGACATGCTCTCTCGATAGTTCATACATAATCCCACCTGCCGTCAGAAGTGCTGACCACTGTGACATCTGATGGGTGGGGCTGGCACGACTACTTGACCCTTGTCATTTGTCATTAGCATGGGTTGCAGGGAGTGGTTGCTAGGCAGAGTTTCTGGGCAGCTTATTAGCTGTTGTTGGGCAACAAAGACAAGACAGTTCCCCATTATTATCATCTGTTTGGAGTAGCTCCTATTCACTATTGATGAGGTATAGCTCATTCAAAAATGGAAAGTTCGTCATTAATTACTCACCCTCATGTTGTTCGAAATCTGTAAGACCTTTGTTCATCTTCGGAACACAAATTAAGATATTTGTGATGAAATCTGAGAGCTTCGGTCCATGTCCATGCGTCATCAGTGGTTCAAACTTAATGTCACAATGCTACGAGAATATTTTTTGTGCCAAGAAATCAAAAATAATAACTTTATTTAACAATCTCTTCTCTTCCGTGTCATTCTTCCACGTGCATTTACAAGATGCCTCCATCTGACATGCAGTAAGCACATTACTATTCAGCTTCCACACTCCGCACTTGAATAGCGCATATTTTTCTTGGTTAACATTAGATTGGGCGGCCATGTAAAGTTGCTACTACATACATCTTTTAGATGAAAAGCCATATTTGAGGTCGATTAATGATAGGTGAGCATTTGGATGTCCTGCCCGATGTACCGTATTACCACATAGACCAGCTGTTAATGATCTGTCCGTCACCGACCAGGTGACTTCGCCACTTCCTGTGGATTTATTTTTTTTTGCGACTAATAAAATTTTGGTTGACCAAGCCTCTTCTCGTTGACTAACGGTTAGTCAACTAATAATGGGCAGGCCTAGTAATTAATGACAAATTTTCATTTTTGGGTGAACTACCCCTTAAAATTATTTAAATAGGCTAATTCCATATGTAAATATGCTAATCATATCCCCTGAATCCTCAGATTGGTCCAGTTGAGATTTAAAAATTGAACTTTAAAATTCTGAACTCATTTTACCTTGACACAGCATTTTAAAAAATGTTACACTCATGGCGTAAGATGCTAAAACAACCCCAGCAAAAAGTGACATCATCAGCTGCGTTTCCATTACCCTTCAAATTGCGCAAATTGAAAATACTCCCAATGGAAACACGTCAATTTCACGAAAACTCCCATATATCGCCAAAAAAAAGTTGTTATGCTTACATGAGGTAATTTTTTAGGCAATTCGAAAAAGGAATATTTCGCAAGTCTGCAATGAACACTGGGAAGTTGTACACAAAACAGGTTATTAAAGTATTTTTACAAGAAAATGCTATTTCAGCCTTTTTTTTAATGTGTTACTTGCTGTTTCTTTGTAATTAATTGGGAAATTCACTAGCAATTTCAAAGTAAATAGTTTCTATACCAAATTTTACCAGTGTATAGCAACAGCCTCTCATAACATCTTGTAGCTTCTGGACAGAATTTCGGGGTGGTCCATTGGGCACTGCGGCTTCTCATGAGTGCCATTGTCTGCGCTTGCGGTCTCATGGGTACTGATATTTCTAGCTGTTAAAGTTTCTGTGGACCATGACCGTGTCTGTGGCTTTTCAGATTCCCCGTTCTGTGGCTGGAGTGAAACCCAAGAGAAATACTCTTTTTACGGTGCAGCGCTGCAGTCTAAAATAAGATGGAGAGAATAGCGTGCAATTATCTTCCAGATCAGGCAACTATAAATACATATAATGCATTAAACGTCCTGTTAACAAGATCAACTTAATATTTTTAGCTCAAGGAAACACTCTATCGTCATCACATGCCTTTGAGCAAGAATCTTTACTCAAATTGATCCGAGGGGACTGCCTGTGCAATTAGCATAATATGAGTCGCTTAGGATATAAAGCGTCTGTTAAATGACAAGTAAGCACCTAAGGGTTATTACTGGTATAATAAGAAGCAATGAGTGCACTCAGGGAACTCTGTGCACAGTTCATACAGAGAAAATTACCCAGGCTGAATGTTTTTTCATACATGTCACTGTCTTATAACATACAGTTAATGACAAACTAGCTTGTCGTTGTTTGCTAATATAGGGCTGTGGATGTAAACACTCCAGTTACATACAAAAGTTGTCAGATACAAAATTAGCTCATATATATATAAGATGGTTACAGTGAAAACTTCTATCTTATGCATTTATTATAACAGCTAATAGCCTTTAGCAGCTAACCTGGCATGTTAACATATTAGCATGCTAAGGCAATAGGGATAGACCATATCTTATCGTTTACGATATACCGGTAAAAATTTTTCCCGCGATAATAACGATAAAGTCTACAGTAGCACATGTGCAATGCAGTTTTTCATGTGTATGAGCCTGTTTACAAACCTGTTGTCCAACAAAGATATCATTTACTGACATGCTTTTTCTCCAAATCAACTTGAAAACATTTTTCTCCAAATCAACTTGAAGTCCAGTGTTTGAAATAACTTTTTGCGATCAGACGTGGTTTCAAATCACAGAATGAGGTAGAAATCATACTATCATAAAAGCTATGTCGATTAGCATTGCATTATAAATATATTTTATCCTTCTAAAAATACCCAAGAATGCTTAAAGAACACAGACAAACCATATATTGTAGCAATAGTATGTTTATTGTCAAGTTTCCTCAGTTAAAATGTCTCTATCTGGGTTTTATTCAGCTACAGCGATAACTTGGAGCGTCAGTACTATTACTTCTGCTATAAAGCACATGTAGAGTTTCCGCGCAAGGGCGCCCTCCGGCTTCCAGTATGAATTAAACAGTCGTTATTGGACATGTATACTCAGTTAAGTCTATTTGGGTAAAAATAGGAAAGATAATACTTTTTTTCTAAAGAAATAAGATATCGTTATTGTAATAATACCATAAGCCCATATCCCCCAGCCCTATAAGGCAAACATGTTTGTTAGCCTAATATCACTCATACAAATGACTTTTAAAATCGGAACTCATTTTAACTCCAAACAGCATTTTAAAAATGTTGCACTCATGGTGTAAGATGCTAAAACAACCCCAGCAAAAAGTGACACCATTAGCTGCATTTTCATTACCCTTAAAATTGCGCAAATTGAAAATACGCCAATAGGAACATATGCTCATATTAGATGGTTTTTCAGGCAGTTCGAAAAAAGAATGTTTCGCAAAATAGCAGTGTTTTTTTTCGCATTTACGACTCACTTGACGTACGTAAAAGTCACATGCAGTGAAAACTGATCTCCTGCGTTCATGCTTTCATTATAACAGAGCTAATAGCCTTTAGCAGCTAACCTGGCACATTAACACATTAGCATGCTAAGGCGAACATGTTTGTTAGCCTAATATCACTCTTACAAATAGTTACCCTGCTGAAAAAAACAGCTAAGACCTGGCCAGGCTGGTCAAGCTGCTTTTACCCTGATAGCACACGTACATCTCGGAGACGTCTATTTGACGTCTGTATTTACATCTGCAAGACATCTGTAAGATGTCCAGCTTAGCTTAGGCTGGTTTTAGCTGTTTTTTTTGTTGTTTGTTTGTTTGTTTTTCAGCAGGGTAGGGATTTGAAAAACTCTAAAACTAACTTTTATGAAGTTTTTGATTAAGTGATTAGCTAGCAACTTGCTATCTAAATAGCTTGGATTGCTGAGGAGAAATGTGCTTAGTTTTCTAAGCAGCCGCCCACTACCTTTAATATTACATTTTTGTTTGAGCAGTTGTGAATTTTAAGTGTCAAGAGAGAATGATTTGAGCATTTTATATATATTTTGCAACCTGTATTGTTAGCATCCTGTGCCACCAGTTGAGCTAGCGCAGCTATGTGAAGATTTCTTGTTTCTACAGCTTTAAAGCTGAACATCCATTCGGATGCCATGAACATATCTAATTACTACAATGATTAGGATGTCAAGATGCAATGTTTTATTCATCAGGTATAACTCTGACACAGGCAGCTATACAGACGTCTTTATGGGCCAACTAGCATAAATGTGCAGAAGTGGGTCAACCCCGCTGTGTCTGGAGAGAGAGTTCTAGCGCACGCACACTTAACAGAATCCTTTTCAAAGTAACTGTCCAACTTTTGAGAAAGTTGCAGGAGTGCACTTTTGTGGCATTATAAGGTTCTTTGAACAATGTTTATCTGTTCGTTTTCCTCTCCACTCGTAATGAAATTTCCCGTCTGAGTTTAAGCCCCCTCGGGACAAGCGCATGCGACAGATCCCACATTGTTCATTGTTGTTGTGCTCTTCTTATTGTATTTAAAGAAAAAACTTTGAAAACAAGAAACTTCACCATGGTGTGGGCTGCAGAGAGAGGGAATGACAAAGATCGCATGCTGGCAGCCTTTGATCTCCTGTCTTGGGAGAGTTTTTTAAGGGGGTGGCACCGCTGTTTTTGGAGACTCGGGAGAGAGAGAGACGTGTGGATATGTGCGACCATCCTTAAGGACCTTACCGAGCCTTGTACACACGAGAAGTGTGGGTTGTTTATTTGCTGTGTCTGCTGCCCACCTCGCGGGCCTCTGGGGAAAAGTTCCCATCCTTTCCCTCTGCCCCGAGGCCACTTGTGGTTCTGTGGGCTGCCGCACGGTTAAGCTGCAGAGGAGAGGAACTTGGATATCCCAGAGGCAAATTCTCTCACTGTCTTTTCCCTCTCAAAACCAAGCCGAGCCTCTCCCTCGACAAACAAACATTCTCTTAATGTCGGAGATGTGCTTTTAAAATCATAGGCCAGCCAGACAAAATACTAACTGTTTGTTCGCTGGTTATACACCCCTGCCTTTCTTTGGATTTCGCTGCTTATTTAACCTCGGGACAACCTTTTCTCAACATTCGAGGGGAGACGCAGCAGTAGGGTTGTCATGAACTGTTATTGAGCATACTGCTTTGTTTAGAAAAGCTCGATACTGATATAAATATTCAGTAAAAACAGTGCCATGCTTCCTTTGAATATGTTTAATTTAATTTAACTATCGATTTAAGTTCCAATTATTTCAAGTAAACAGTTAGTAATAAAACGAACAAGGAAACAAATTACAAGCAACAGAATGAATCAAACCAGTGTAACAAAAAAAAAAGAGTTTTTCAGGGAAACAGCAGCAAGTACAGAGAATTTGAAAACTAGATAAATAATCAGCATTTTCACAACATGATTAATACATCAGCATAATACTAATGCTGGATTAAAATTGTATTTTCTTGTCCGATTGTTAAGTATAGAAGCCCATTTCCGTCACTTACTAAAAAATGTAAAAACGTTATTGTGAGTTTTTATCTCACAATTCTGACTTTTTCCTCGCAATGGCGAGTTTACATCTTGTAATTCTGACTTTTTTTCTTAGAACTGTCAACTCGCAATTTTGAGAAAAAAGTCACAAGGAAGGAAAAAATCCAGAATTGTGGAAATTGTTTCTCACAGTTGCAAGTTCACATCTCGCAATTCTGACTTTTTTCTTTAAACTGCTTAATACAAACTTGCAATTCTGACCGTTTTTTTTCTCATAATTGTGAAATATACACTTGCAATTCAGTGAAAATAGTCAGAATTGTTAGTTTATATCTCGCCATTCTGACTTTTCTTGCAATTGCAAGTTTACATCTCACAATTCAGACGTTTTTTTCTCAGAATTGTGAGGTAAACTTAGTTTAGTTTATATCTTACAATTTAGTTTATATCTCACAATTCTGACTTTTTTCTTTAAACTGCGTAATACGAACTCACAATTCTAACTTTTTTTTCATAATTGTGAAAAATACACTTGCAATTCAGTGAAAAAAGACAGGATTGTTAGTTTGTATTTCACAATTCTGACTTTTTTTCTCGCAATTGTGAGTTTATATCTCATAGTTTTGACTTTTTCTTGCAAATTGCAAGCTTACACCTCACAATTCTGACTTTTTACTTTAAACTGCGTAATACAAACTTACAATCCTTTTTTTTTTTTTAAATACTTACTTTTGGCATTTTTATGCCTTTATTTAGATAGGACAGTGTAGGTAAGACAAAAAGTGAAGTGGGAGAGAGAGAAGGAGGTGGGATATCCAATGAGTCGAGATTCGAACTCGGGACACCCGCAGCACAACGGCGCTATATGCCAGCACGCTAATCATGAGGCTATTGGCGCTGACACAAACTTGCAATTCTGACTTTTTTCTCATAATTGTGAAATATACACTTGCAATTCAGTGAAAAAAGTCGGGATTGTTAGTTTGTGTCTTGCAATTCTGACTTTTTTCTTGCAATTGCCAGTTTACATCTCACAATTCTAAATTTTTTCTCTCAATTGCGTAATACAGATTTGACTTTATTTTTTTCTCACAATCGTGAGATGCAGACTTGCAATTCAGTGAAAAAATTCTGACTTTATAACTCGTATTTGCAAGTAATATTAAAAGAATTTACCTTTATTTACTTTTTATTTATTTATTTATTTTTAATGACCTATTTTTTTTTTTATTTAAAATGAGTATTTTTGTCTTGTTTTCAGTTAAAACATTTAAACATTTCTAAACCCAGATACATTTACTAATGAAGCAAATTAACTTCTGATTAAGTTCTAAAAAAAAAAATCAAAATGTAACGCATTTATTAAAAAACGAAAACCCTGCCAATGGGCTAAGAAAAATGAAAACTTAATTCAAAGAGAAAGATATTGACAGATATTGTTTCTTGTTTTAAAGAAATACAAAAATACTGAAAATAATTTTTGTAGTATACTTAGTACATATTTTAGCTCTGAAGCTAAATATGTACTAGTACCCTCCTAAAAGCTGAAAAATGTTGACACTAAGTTTCTTAATTTTTCAGGTAAAGAGCAGTTTCAAGTAAACAAAACAGAAAAAATAATAATAATAATTAATAATTGCCACTGTTTCCATTAGCCAGTTAGCTCTGAAGCTAATACTATACACTCCCAAAACTTGAAAAGCATTGGCGAAAGAGAAAAAACTATTGATGACTCATCCTGCACTTAGGGGTGTGTCCAACTTTTTGTCCAATCCGATGCTCTTGATAAACAGATTTTGCTTAATACTAGAATGATGGATCCTGACTGATACTACCTAAAGGCTTTTGGCTATTCAAAAAAACATCTCTATGATATGTCACTCCCAAACTTCCTGATTCAACAGCAAGTACATCAACAACAAAATAAAACTACACTCTTTAGGCGACATCATGAGGACTTTAATTCCTCAACCAAGAATAGCAAGTGCTATTTACAGACTGTGCACACTCATACACGCATGAACATTTGGAAGCAGCCGCCTGAACTCGGATGACCATGAGGAAGAAGAGTAGGGAATGTGACGAGGTGTTAGGTAGAAGAGGATTGAGGAGGTGGTGTGGCCCTTCAAGACGCAGACGTGGAGGCGGGTTGTCGCTTTGGCATCTGCGGGGGTGAGATAGGGACTTGGCCGCACCGCAGGGGGTGAAGCTGGCCAAATCTGCACTTCTCAAATGCGAACGCACACACAAACCGTGACAGCCTTTTACCTCCAGTCTTTATAATTTGATGCCCTTTCCTAGTGCCTTCCAACTGCATCTGATAACTATAAAGGACTCGACTGATAAATGACTGAGGCTAAATACAGCAATCAATCTTCACACTCCATACTATCTCTTGGACAAACCTCTGACCCTCTGGTCCGCTTGGGCCCTTAGCATAATCCATCCCTCATGTTTACGAGCCACTCTCCTGCAGTCTAGTTTACTACAGCCCCTGGTTTTGCTCAAGCGGGCCTGTTTCCCATTTCTTATGAGATATCCTGTCCGTTATTAACTCCTGGAAACAGTCCAACAGCCTGAGAGACTGGACATGATAATGCACTGCTTTCTGAAATGTATGAAATAAATTACTAAATCATGGTTTTATTACGTAGACTCCAAAATTTGTTTGAATTTCCCAGTTATTGGTACTTCAAAAGAGTATCATAGAGATACACTTTCAGAGAGATACGGTCAAAACCATACAGCAAAACACTGACCGCACTACAGGGGGCAAGGCCTGATCTCATGTGAAAATGTACCTGTAGGAACTTTCTCGCAAGATGGAAATACGTACTGCCATGTACGTTTCGTGACATATTCAATGTGAAATCTCCACTGAGTGGTGTCAAAAGAGTGTTGTTTTTTTTCAGATAAACATACATATGGTACGCTTCATGTGACGTTGGTTCTGTATGTCTCAGAACTGCAGTTCTGACTTGAAATGTCCATTGAGTGACGCTATAACTCTAATGCTCTTTGATGTTTTAAAATAACTAACCATCTGCACTACACCTAAACCCACCAGATAGTATGAACAAAAGCGAATGTGACGCTTAGCTAATATTTCGATCTCTCATCTTTCAGCTCTTCCATCGTGAGTCATGTTTTTTACAGGATTCGTACCCAAGGATTCCGCATCCTAAGTCCAATTCCGTACTGGCTGAGCTAGCAAGCTTGTTATGTCCGGAAAGCGAAACATATGTGGGAGCTTTTTGCAAGACGCAAAATACGTACCGCCATGTACGTTTTGTGACATATTTGATGTGAAATCTCGACTGGGTGACGCTAAAAGAGTGTTCATTTTTCCCCAGGACAGATGAACGTACAAATGGTATGTTTTATGTGACGTTGGTTTTGTACGTGTCACCGCAGTTCTGACTTGAAATGTCTATTGAGTGACGCTATAACTCTAATGCTCCGTTTTAAAATAACGTACCATCTGCACTACACCTAAACCTATTCGATAGTA
>JAHKKF010384492.1:0-17055 GCA_019740295.1 Labeo calbasu | reverse complement strand
AAAAAAAAGAAAGAAAAATGTATATACTTTTTAACTTCAAATGCTCATCTTGTCTAGTTCTGCCATGCGCATGCGTACTCTGTGTAATCCGGGGCAATACAGTTAGGGTATGTCAAAAAACTCCAATCTCATTTTCTCCTCCAACATTAAAATCTTCCTACAGTACATCACTGCAGAAGTACCGACCCAGTGTTTACAAAATACGCATGCAAAGAAGGTTAAATGCCCTTTACAAAAAAAGGTAAAACAGCGATGTAGGACGATTTTGAAGTTGGAATAGAAATTGAGATGGGAGTTTTTCAACCTACCCTAACTATATTGACCCAGATTACACAGAGTAGGCATGCGCATCACAGAGCTAGACAACACGAGCATTTGAGGTTAAAAAGTACATAAATGTTTTTTTTTTTTTTCTTTTTTAGAAAATTACCGATCGTTTCGCTAGATAAGACCCTTATTCCTCAGCTGGGATCGTTTTGAGCCATTTGAAGCTGCATTTAAACTGCATTTTGGACGTTCAAACTCGCGGGTACCATTGTCCACGAGACCAAGAGTGTTCCTAATTCCTGAAATGTTTTCCTCAAAAAACAATTTCTTTATGACATAAGAAATAATGTCATCTTGGGTGATAACGGGGTGAGTACATTATCTGTAAATTTTTGTTCTGGAAGTGAACTACTCCTTTAATATATCCACAATTATTTATATCTTTGCTACAGAACATGATTCATGACACGATGATCTATTAAGGAAATTAAGCCATAGATGCTGTCTTACTGAATAGTGTCTAAACTTTCACCTTCCGTCTTTATTAATTTACCACATACACAGGCTATATAATATATATATTATAATCAAGGTCAACTAACAGCTACCTTTTTATGTATTAAATCAATCAAACACAAGAGTTAAAAGAGAAAAACATTATTAGAAAGATGCTTTTATTTGAAATGCAAGATCAATTCACAGGCAGGCATACCGAGTGCATGAAGTCTGCTGTTGCAGGCTTTAGACTTTTGTCTTGTAAAAGTTATTCATGATTCTAAGAACCGTTTCATTCATAATGAATTCAGGAGTTCTAAGAACTGGAGAAAATACTGCATTAGCATTGAGTAGATAATAACGGAACAACAGCCTTAGCTTTCAAATTAAGTGTTGTCAGAGTTGAAATTTGCTTTTTGTCACCAGCAGTACCAGCATTACAGTTAACCATACAAGACGTACACAAATTTTCCACAACTATGTTAGTGCAATATAAATCACGTCTCCATTCAAAAAGATGCTCTCAAGATAGAATGCATCATGCCATCTGTGATGGGCACAAATAGTTCATGTAGTGCATTTTGTTTGTAAACAACTGCTGACTCAGATAAAATAAAGCAAATATGGACCAAGATTATAAGTGCACCATTTTGTAGACGTTGCAGAAGCAATTTTTAAATGATTGCGGGCAACCTGCCTAATTTCAGTCATATCAATTATGGTAATGGATGTGTTGCTGCACAAATAGACATTTCATTCAGATTGGGAACATTTTTCTTATTATTTATGTTCATCAGGTGATTATTACCAGAGAACTACTAATTTACTTTCTTAAAGAAAACCAAACAAACTGCACAGATCAATGCTGTTAGTGACTGTTAGGATACAAAGAACTTCAGCTATTCTGAGGTTGTTTTACAAAGCTAATAGGAACTGTTGGTCAGCAAAGGCTGTTCAAGCAAATCATGTTTGGGTTAGCTACGAGTCAATACACCACTCTAACGTCTAGAAAATACATTGCTTGTTTTGCACCATCTCAGGAACAGATGGGTGTAAGTGCTCTTGGCCCCAGACAGCAAAAGGGCAGAGAGATTGAGGATTTTTTTTGGTTGGTCCCTCCTTTTCTTTTAATCACACCATCCCTTCATCCCTCTGTCTGTCCTTTTTCTGTTTCTAACCTTGCTTCTGTTTCTTCAGATAGCGTGCACGCTGGGACAACCCCATGCTCATAACATATTTGTTGAGCAGTTTTGCAGGAAGCAGACCTGTAGTCACCCAACCCTGCAGCAATGACATAATAACAGACTTGTTAAAACACAGAATAGGAAAACAATTCACTTTAGTACATTAGTTTATATCATATACAAGCTTCCATCATTCCAAACGGTCCTTTAAAGTCTGCGTAAAGGCAATTCAGAGAATTGTATGTGTAAACATATTTTAAATGTTAGAAATGTATTGCTGAAAACACGTTACAGAGACCGTGCACTATGTAGTACTCAATTGTGGCGTTAGACCGTTAAATAGATTTTCACCATTTCTGTCTACAGGGTTTTTGGGCAGGCCAGAAATCATATCTCGATGATGCACTGGCGCCATTGAGCATGGACCCTCCTCTAACACTATAATAACTAGAGTGTATTAGCATGAGTGGTTCGCCCACTCAATCACGAGTTACTCTCATTAACGTTAGTTTCCACAGCCTACAGTTTGCTAGCTAGCTATGCCTTTGTCACGTAAATGCATATTACCCGGTTGCCATAATTTACACAACAGCTAAGTATTTGACAGTTGAGAGAGGTGGGTGTGGTTTCAGCACTGACAGCAGCTTTGCCCTCAGCTTTTGAGAGCAGAGAATAGACCAATTAGGTGTTTGCAAACAGTGGGCAGAACTTATCTGGTGCCAGAAAATGACAGTTTTCAAGTAGCAGTCTAAAGAATAAGACAATAAATTTGACTTTATTCTCACAATTCCAAGATTATATCTCAATTCTGATAAGAAATATCAACTCGTCATTCTCTCTTTTCCCCTCGGCTCAGAATCATGCGTTTTTATCCCACACTTCCGCCTTTTTTCCCCCTCAAAATTGACAAACTTACTATTGTTGAGTTAAACTGAGTTATAAAGTCTGAACTACGAAACATTAACTTGCATTTGCAGAGAAAAAAGTCAGAATTGTGAGATAAAATAAGTAAGTGTGTAAATATGTAAGTTGTTATAGGTTTAAATTGTATTTCATGCTGTAACTGTAATGCACGTAATGTAATATCCTTTATGAACTGCATACGTGAATATTGTGTAGACTATCGTTTAAATCAAATTTATGCTTTAAATATAAAGTAATCGCAACAGGTTTCATCTATAGTCTGTCTGTTTAAACATCTGCGTTTAGCTTCAAATGGCGTCTTTGACGACAGTATTCTATAAAAATGATCTACATTGACATCCAAAGCCACAACAATACATTTTTTCACTTATTCCATGTTTTTTTTCCCACTTGTTACCAGTGTTTTTCTGCCAGCACAATGTGCGCACAACTGCAAGTGACGTAACTGAGACACCTACTCCAAATTGGTCTATAGCTGCTTATTTTTTCAAGATTACTTGGCGTTTTTTTACATTCAAATTTGAATTCATGAAAGCAAAACAAAAAAAATACATTAAAATTTGGCTGGGTGGTTAATAACACATTTTTCTGCGGTGTAACAAATTCAGAACGCATTTAATATTGCTTTACACAGACATTAAACATAGTTTATAGGATATACATTACTGTTCAAAAGTTTGGGGTCAGTTGAATTCTTCTTTTTTTAAAGAAATGAATACTCTCATTCAGAAAGGGTGCATTAAATTGATCAACAGTGACAGTAAAGACATTTCTAATGTTACAAAAGATTTAGATTTTAAATAAATCTTATATTTAAAAAAAAAACATCACAGTTTCCACAAAAAACTTTAATTGTTTTAAACTTGGATACATTTTTCTTAAACAGCAAATCAGCACATTAGAATGATTTCTGAAGGATCATGTGACACTAGAGTAATGACTGGAGTAAAAAATCAGCTTAGCCATCAGAGGAATAAATTATTTTAATTTAAGGTAATATTTTAATGTAATATTTAATATAAAATTACTTATTTTAAAATCGTAATATTATTTCACAATAGTACTCTTTATAATTGTATTTTTAATTAAATAAATGCAGCCTTGGTGAGCATAAAAGACGTCTTCCAAAAAACATTTATATACATCTTTCTGACCCCAAACTTATGAAGAGTAGTGTATAATGAATTCACTGCAGACCTGAACACTGAATTAAAGATGAAGGCATATTAAGAGGGTCTCACCATGACGGCGTGAGGGAAGTAACCATTCGACTGAGTCTGCAGGCCTACAGTGCTCAGCTGGGCTTTAACGTAGCATTCCGGAGTCGGAATGTCAAGAGTGGGCTTCCTGATCTTGCTCAGTTTGGTCGTCACAAAAAACGGCAGCACACTCTTCAAGCAGATACACGAGACACTTTATCAGTGCAAGCAATTGAACTAGTATAAATCTGGATGACTTAAACATCATTACTAGCAAAAAACATCAAACACTCTATAGGCATTATCGTTGCATATTTAAATGTCATTCTTTTCAGACAACAACATTGTGATGTCTGAATTCTGTGTTGACATTATACTAATTTTTAAACTACTGTTAATAAGTTGTCACTCACCTGTATAATAATCCCTTTGCTTTTGTATTCAGCATCAAGTCCACGGGAGAAGAAGTCCACAAAGGCCTGAAGGTATGAGAATAATCATGTAATGTGTGTCCTTTAACAACATGAAAATTAAAAATAAAATAACTAAGAGCATCAAGCTGCAGTAGCATTCTAATATCAACAACTAATTTGCTTAAAACAGTGCTGCTAAACACTTTCCATACAATAACCTCATCTGAGAACTTAGCAACAAAAGACAAAACAGATTTAGTAGATGGTAGAGAGAATAAGAGAAAGATGACTTGCCTTTGAGGAAGAATAGAGGGTGAGGAGAGGAACTGGGTACATGCCACTCGCTGAAGCAACATTTAAGATTACTCCTTTAGACCTGGAAAGAGTCGTGTTGTTTCCACCCATTAATGTTCGAACTGTCGTAGAACAGCACGTTTATACAGACAACGGTGTTTGAAATGTCCCATGTTTTCGTTCCATTTTCACTTGACTTTTTTGACAGCACGGAATTATCCCTTCTAACACACTGGTACCTGCTAATGGATTCTTGCATCCCTGTTGCTATGGCAACCGGTGCCCATGCCAGTGTACATACTGTTGTATTATGTACTAGTGCACACCAGACTCCAGAGCTCTAGTTGGGAGGAGCTACAGATACTTTTAGTATGGCTTTTATTCTCCTAACTAAATACATTGGTTGGAATTATTTCCCTAAATGTTTTCCATTGAATGTGTCAAGCTGAACTGAAACATAGATTTAGTCTCTGCCATAAGAAATAATTAAAGGAACAGTTCACTCAAAATGAAAATTCTGTCTTTAATTACTCACCCTCATGTCATTCCAAACCCTTAAGACCTTTGTTCATCTTCGTAACACAAATTAAGATATTTTTAATGAAATCCGAGAGCTTTCTGACCCTGCATAGATGGCAACGCAACTGACACGTTCAAGGCCCAGAAAGGTAGTGAGGATGTCATTAAAATAGTCCATGTGAGATTAAAGGTGCACAAAGAAAACAAAAACAACGATTTTATTTAACAATTTCTTCTCTTCCATGTCAGTCTTCACCACTATTCACAAGAGTACCACAACGGATGCGTGTGGACTGACAAGGAAAAGAAGAAACTGTTAAATAAAGTCGTTATTTTTGTTTTCTTTACGCACAAAAAGTATTCTCGTAGCTTCAGAAAATTATGGTTTGAACCACTGATCACATAGACTATTTTATAGGGGTGTAAGAAAATATCAATACATGTGTGTATCGCGATATTTTGTTTGGCGATACTGTATCGATTCTCAAACATAGAATATCGATATTTAAAAAAAATCATACAAGAGTCATGACAGTTGCTTCGTTTTGAGCGTACATCCTGATCGCTTGATTGCAGTCTTCTTATCTCTGAACTTAAACAGTGATAGGAAATGCTAGCATATGGGCACGACACTAATGTTAGCGTTAATGGAGGATTAAAGAATAGTTCCCGCTCCCGCCTCGGTGTGAAGTGTGGCGTCATTTTGGGCTTTTGAGGTAACGTTCGCTCCAGGACGCGGCAAGCAGCGGAACCGCCGCACTGCAAAAGTGCCTTCGCGCCGGGTGCGGTGGGGTAGCCTTCGCGTCGCGGTCTCGGCAATTCCACGCGGAGCATAATTACAAACTGAAAAACTTGCGAAATCCTCAGAACAAAAAGGTTCTCAGAATGTCCAATATCTGTATTTATTTTATTGTTTTACAATTCTTTAGGAATCCCGCAAGCACTTTATTTTTTATTGATATTAAGCAGATGTAATTCTTAAGTTCAGATCAAAATTTACATTTGTAAACTTAAACTGTAAAGCAGGGTCTAAAAATATATATGGTCTGTTTATAAAAGCTTACATTTTATACATTTAATAACTAAATAATCTTGCAAGCACTTTATTCTCCCCCTTTACTCGTACTGCACAAAAAGTGATTCAATAACACTGAATGGTTTGTATGGTGATGTGTTCTTAATTACAGCTTTCTTAAAATTATGTCCCATTTATAAAATAAGAAATATCCCAATATATCGCCTTGTTTACAGTATCACAATGTATCGCAACATATCGTATCACAACCCTTGTATCGTGATACGTATCGTATCACCAGATTCTTGGCAATACACTGCCCTACTATTTTAATGATGTCCTTACGACCTTTCAAGGTCTTGAACGTGTCAGTTGCAGTTTCTTGTCTATGCAGGGTCAGAAAGCTCTTGGATTTCATCAAAAATACCTTAATTTGTGTTACGAAGATGAACAAAGGTCTTACAGATTTGGAACGACATGAGGGTGAGTAATTAACAACAGAATTTTCATTTTTGGGTGAACTGTCCCTTTAACAGCTTATCATCAACATGCAACATTTAGAATTGCCAGTGTGTCAGATCAAAAGATCAAAATATGTGAATGTGGAACATTTGTTCATGATTACTGGACTGAAGTGTGCAAGAAGTAAAGGCCAAAACCACTGCGTAAGCATGGGATGACCAAACTGTACAAAAATAAACACATGATAATTTGCATGACACACTCCTGTGGGACAAACTAGTTAGTCATAATGCTACAAGCATAAGAATCAGTCCATCTGTTTTACCAAACACTACTTTGAATGTCAACAGAACGACAGCGTGATGATTTCTGAACTTACCTATCTACCATCCTGGGCAGCACCAATCGTGTCATCTATAATAGTGCAGAGATAGAGCATATCAATCAGGTCTATAACGTTTAAAGGTTATTACACAATAAATAAAAGAAAATGATTATTAAAATTTGATCAATTCCAACATTCTTTTCACTAATATTTCACATATGCATAAATGCATACTATAAACCATAGAACTGTCCTAGGTCTATGAACGGACATGTATTTTTGCAAACCACACAAACTGTATAGCACTAACAGAATAATACATTTTGGATCCTGAAGGTGGCAGCATAGACTCAAACTTTTAGCCTGTATAATAAAGAACTGCAGAGGCAGTGAGCTACACACAACTTTCCCCAATGTTTATATATAAGAAGTGATGTAAATATATTTAATGAATAAGTCAAATTTGTTAAATCACATTATGAGGAATCAATTTTTCCTTGATACAAGAATAAAAGAGTTCATTGTAGGAGTTAACACATACAAACATGACTGCCAACATTTCATGCCAACAGCACTCTTTCTGTGTTCAGAAACTTGGCCTGCCAAGACTAAGTAAAGTAATAGAGGAAGCTAGATAGACACTATTACTGTTAGACAAGTGTAGGAAAAAAGGGCATTTATATAGGAGTCTTCAAAGCACACAAGCAAATGACCAAAAATTAAATTATGACTTGCATGACAAATCATAAAAACTGTTATGACTAGCACCAATGGCCTTGTGGGTAGTGTGCCGAAATAGAGCGTCATTCCGCTGCGGGCGTCCCGAGTTCGAATCCCGGCTCATGGACCTTTCCCGAATCCACCCTTCTTCTTCTCTCTCCCACTTCGCTTCCTGTCAAACTACACTGTCCTATCTAAATAAAGGCATAAAAATAAATCTTTAAAAAAAACCCTGTTATGACTGTTTTTTGTGAATTATACTAAGAATGCACAGACGCATCGGCCAATAACCAGTATCAGCCGATAAATCCGATCAATACCAATACCAGTAAATGATCGGGGATGCTTATATTCTGTTAATCAAAAGAGGGGGCGGAATGACGTGCCGGAAGAAATAAGTGTGTCAGGAAAATGTCTCATGGAATTTTACGCTGTCGATAACACATTAACGCAATCTCACTTAAAAAAAAAAAAAATGCAACTGACGCAGGTTCAATTTGACCCTATGAATCACCCGTAGTTCAAGCCAGGGTTGCCAGGTCCACAGTTTCCCCTTCACCAAACATTATTTGTAGCTCGCCTCGCAATTGCAAAGAGCTTAGTGCTTTATTACTTAAAAAAAAAAAACTCGACTTTCAAATTCTATCCATTTTATTACAAAATTCAAACAATAAATGCTGTTTTGACGCTGAGGACTGAGAAGCTTGCATTACAGAACATTAAAATAAGCACATCTAATATTGTAGTAATGTACCATAAGATCCCAGTATAGTTTACAGCATTAACTGGGAGATATTTTTATCAATATCAGCAGATGTCATTCTTAATAACAGACAGAGAAATTGTGTATCTGTACATTACTAATGTATACATACTCTTGGTTTTCTGAGTCACAGTGGATGAGTAAAGGCTGTTTCTAAGACTTGAGTGAGAAGCAAATGGCTCTTACCTGACAAACTGATGTAATATTGATGTTGATCATATTGTTGATGAACTGCAATCACAACTGTCAATACGTTACCAACCAAAACAAACAACAACAAATCACAACAGACAATTACACTTCTATTAATCAAATGGAAGTTTTGTGTAATGCACAAATGGTTACGCGAACTCACACTGTCAATATCAGGAATGTTGAGAAAGAACTCTGGGTAAGAATAAGACACTCCAACATTGTTAACTGCAAGAGAAAGAGACATTTAGAATTTAAGTGCAGGTAAAAAACAAATAATAATAAAAATTGACTTGCAAAGCACTTAAGCAATAATAAAAAACAGGCTATTTAAAAAAAAAAAAATTGGAAATACAGGTAGTTCCCTCCACCTTCCCATAGCTGGCAGCAAATACTAAAGTATCACTGAAGAGACAATTCATTATTTTAAAAAAAGTTTTGCTGTTTGAGCCCAGAACATCTCGTTCTGGACAAAACCAAATAACTCAGTATAGTATCCCACTATCACCTAAATTATAGATTTGTAAAATACCTAAAACTCCTATTTCCAGTCCAGCCAGTCCAGACTCAATCTTAGGGTAGATGTCCACAGATCCAAAGTCAGCAGAAATGGTTTTGGTCTCTACATTATACTTGCTCTCTAGGGGGGGAAGGTAAAAGCAGACAATTGCAAAACATTAGGAATGCAAGTGCATTAATGAATGTCAGAATGTTAACAACATGATACAACACTGTCTTGCACTGGTTTGATTTAACACTGTTTTCAAAATGTCACTTAAACTACAGTTGAAGTTTCTCTTCACCAGGGCATGATTCAATTCTGTAAAACAGATTAAAATACTATGTTGTAAAAGTACTCTAATTACTGCATATGTCTTTAGGAGAATATGAATGGAGAACATGAATGAAGGACAGAAAACGCAGAGAGCTCCATTCACATACTCCCTCTAGCAGACACTGCTCTGCTTCACTAAAAAAGAAATGTGACGTGTATATATGCACTCAGAAAGTCACACTAGAAAAATGGGTGTTAAAAACAAAAAATAAAGGTCTGATATTCTAATAAAGCTACACATAACCTGAGAAGAAATTGTTGTACTGGTGTATAATAGTGCCTATTTTAAGTTATTTTAACGTAAATGGTGTCTATTCTAACCTAGGTCTTCAGCTTTTTTGGTGTGTGTGTGTGTGTGTGAGAAAGTGATACCAATGGACCTTTCTCACATTTCCGGGTTTCTCAGCAGCGTAAGTCGTCATAGTTGGGTAAAATCCAAAAGCAGTGAATGGGAGAGTACCACAAATATCTATTTTGGGGCACATTTGGGGAAGAAAACCAAAAAAAAAAAAAAAAAAAACATACACAAGAGGAATTTTAAAAGTTTGTTTATTTTCAGTTTATTTTGCTATTTTGGCAGAACCATCAGTATAAAATACTAGTATGCTGATATTTTGGCCAATATGTCATCAATGAGATGTCATTAACATTACTCGGATTGATTAACAGAAGTCTGAACTTTACAAATTTCTGTTTCACATGTAAGTACAGAATAAATAATGTATGGAAAAATATCAAGGCTTCATGTGAATCTTCAGATAAAAATTGAACTATTTAATGTGGTTGTTTGTAAGGCTGCACAATTTTGCCCAAAACTGTGATAAGGAATCAATAACACAACAACAACAACATTATTGTTTTTACTATTGTTAATACTACTACACTAAATTTATTTTTACAGTACAACGTGACAAATAATACAGTGTTTGGCAAATCTAATGTTTGCGTCTTTATTTCTTCATTTCCAATCAAACTTTAATTTTGGTGGAAAAATATTGTGCTGAAATCATGCGTTTTAAAACAATATTAGTTTAAACTTCTGATTTACGTTTTTCTGATGATTTACACATCTGAAGCACGCGCACAGAAAGCGACCGTCACATGGCATGTAAGTACTAAACTAAGTTCTCTGTCATGTCTTATTGCACTTAAACTGTCAAATACACAAGTTAATGTTAGCCAAAGACAGAACAGTCAGCATGCTTTGCTTGAACTTTTGCCATGGCGTTAGAACTGGTACACCATTGTTGCTTACAAAAACTAAATGGCGGTGCCGTGGGTAGAAATGTGCAGATTAAGGGGTGGTAATATTATAACATTGCTTTTCTACGTTACGGTGGAGCGAAATCTGAGCGACTTGTTTTTTCACATGTTTGCAGAGAAAGCAAAACAAAGTTAATGAGATGTCCTTTTTCACATTTTCTGGGTTGCTAGATACACCGGGGACCCGATTATAGCACTTAAACACAGAAAAAATCAGATTTTCATGATATGTCCTCTTTAAAAGTTAGGGAAGAGTACTGATGTATGTTATGTTCCCAAATCAATATTATAAGCTTATGTGCTCTGAGACGCTGAAAACACCAGATTATGAGCTGCTCGTGTGTAAATGAACACAGTGCCCAATTTATTTAATTAAATCCCACTAAGCCATATTGCAATTTTGGTTTAGTTTTGATTAATCTTGCAGCCCTAATAAATACTGTTTGGATATAACATACACCATACAAAAGTCCCACCTATTTGGAGGACTACACCACACATGTAACACAAGAGTCATTATGTCCATCACTTTTGTCAAATAATTCCAATTTCATCTGATGAAAGATGCACATGACTGCATTTGCCAGTGTTCAGTGGAGGTCACTGGGCTGATTTCCTCCATTTGATGCTCTCTCACTCTCTCTCTCATCCCCGCCATGACATCTCCAGGATCCACCTCCATCTGTGAAGTCGCGCTCTGCTGCAGCAGCCAGGCAGCTCAATTGGCAGAGTGCCTGCCTTTCAACACAGAGCTAAAAATAACTCAGCTCATTAACATCCACATTCATTTAGCAGAGGGAGACACTCTCTGCCTCACAAACAGGAGCAGCACTCGCTCCTCACGACTCTCTCGCGCACACACACACACACGAATAGGTACCCCACAGGTCCTCTGCACACAAGCAAACACAAACGCACATTTGCCAGCACATGGGCGCACACACGTGCGTGCATGCTCTAAATCATGCCATCCTCCTCAGATCAGAAGTCAGCCAACCAAAGGACAAGAAAAAAAATGAATGGGGGGGGACATCTGCGATTCAGCCACTGCTGCTCCATTCATTCAACGATGCCATACTAGAAGATCCTGCCTTTGCTTTGTTCTTGTGGTGCCAGTGGTATAAAGAAAATGGTCAACGATGAATTATATGTATAAAAATGTAAATAATTTTTTGCACATACAGAGTGCTGGCATAACCAAACGATATTTGGCCGTTTTGAGATTGTTATATGACAAAAGCTACAATCTTTATCAATAAAAATCAGTGTTATTTCAGTACACTTTATTTTAAAAAGGATATTTTGAATTAGTTTTTAATATTACTTTTTCCATAATGTGTGTAATGCGGACGTTCCCTGAAAAACGCTCCTAGTGATTCAGAAATGCTTTTAAAAACCTCAGATAAAATTATTTTGTAAATAGGCCATGCTCATTCACAATACATATATTCCTACGAGAATTTCAGACTCAATGTGCAAGGACCTTAAAAGAACACAAAATGTTCTGATGTTTCACACAATTAACGCATGTTTGGGAGCAATACCAGTATAGCAGACGATAATCGTGATACTAAAATACCGTTATCGTGTTAATTAGGGGTGTCAAAATATATCGGTATTGGCGATATCTGAAAATGACTAGTACACATACAATATGACACATAATAATCCAGCGCCAGCGACATTATGTACTGTTAAAGACTCGCGTGTGATTTGTTTCATTCATACTCGACACCGGAGGGCGCTCTCACGCTGAAAGTCCACAAGCTGAACTCATAGAAGTAACAGAACACATGACTTTCCAGGAAACCCTTTATATGAACAAAAGTATTCAGCTGAAGCTGTAGCTGAATAAAAAGTGTAAAGAAATATTCTGTATGAGGAAACATAATTATAACAGTATATGGTTTATCTGTGTTCTTCAAACCATCTCAGGTATTTTCATATGGACAACATGGTCTCATGATGAAAACGTACCTGTGGGAACTTAATGCATCCCAATAAGTACATATCACAGCACTTTCCAACAGAAATGTCCACTGAGTGGCGCTAAAAGAGAGGGTTTTTTTTGGAACAGATAAAGGTACATATGCTAAGTTTTATGTGACTTTGGCTTTGTATGCGTCACCTCAGTTCTGACTTGAAATGTCCATTGAGTGGCACTATGACTCTAATGTCCCGTGACGTTTTAAAATAATGCACTGTCTGCACTACACCTAAACCTACCCGATAGTACGAGCAAAAGCGAATGTAACGTAAAAACGCAATTGTAAGCCTGCCGTTTTAGCTTATTTTTCGATCTCTCATCTTTCAGCTCTTTCATCGTGAGTCACATCTTGCACAGGATTCGTACGCAAGGATTCTGCATCCTAAACCCAATTCCGTGCCGGCTGAGCTACCGAGCTAACTTGTTACATCCGGAAATCGAAACATATGGAGCTGTAATCACACACTGTATGAAAACGATTACAGTACTTGCTGTTTTACCACGTCTAGTGTTCATTTCTGTTAGAAACTGCAGTGATATGTACTTATTGGTACGTGTTATCCCACAGGTACTTTTTCGTCATGAGATCAGGTAGCATATGGATCATGTATATTTACACTGCAATGCTAATCAACAGCCCTTACCACTGTATAGAATACTATAAAATAAGAATCAGTTCATAGAAGGAATCTATTTCAAACACTCGAATGACGCTATAATGCAAGTTTGGAGTAAAAATTCACTGTGAAACTAAAAACAGTTTGCAGTTTAATCCATTTAGTGTAATTGTTTGCAATTTGTATGCAATGATTCATTGGTCAAAAAAAAGGAAAAATTAATTTAACAGATAGCATGATTTATTTTACATTTTTTTCAAGATTTCTATAGATATCAAGATATATCGCTGTATATGATATATCACGATTTATAGTTCTTTCTGGTCTTCGAATTTGATTGGCTGATAAGAGTGCGATATTAGAGTGCTATCAGAACTCCAACAGCCATTTCAGTTTGTAATCGTATCACTCCACTTGCGGTACTTCTTACAGCGAGTGTCACAGCGGACGACCAAATTCAGTATCATTTTATAAATATTGTTGTTTTGTGTCACGGAATGTAGTTTTAAGAAGTTTTCAGGTGATAATGTACTTGTTTTGTAGTTTAAATATGCCGTTTGTTAGTAAAGATAACATCTATTTGAAAATTTGTCCCAGCGTTTTCGGACATGTGAGCTCATTAACCCACCCGAGAGCAGCCTCACCTCGGCCAAATCTTCTGGAATTTACCACAGGCTCTGATGTCTCTATAGTGGATAACATGAGATATAATTCATTATTGGTAAATCTAACAGTAGTCTTTAATCTATTATTTGTTCCAGAGCAAATAGTTTTGGCAAAATCTCATGTTTATGTAAATTCAACGCTGTACATTAGAGCGCTGCCTTTGTACTTTTGACTGAATTGCCTAGCAACTTTTATGATGGCTGTTGTTGTTGTTTATTAAATATTATTCAATAAGTAATATTTTATATAAATAATAGTAATTAATAATAGTGTTTAGTATTGAGAAATGGTGCGTTCCACCATTTTTTGTTCCACTATTAGATCGCGACGAGACTTTTTTATGAGTCAGCAGTAAAGACTTACACTAAAAAGTTAACACTAAACAGAAGTTATTTTTGGTTTCAACAACAGCTTGACGCAGCAAACAAATGCACTGAGCAGCAAAATCACACTTAACAGATGAAAGGATATTAATGTCACAACAAAGATAATGCTTTCCTTAGCAGATATTCAAACTAATGGTTATTGTGAATATGAGACCGATCTGAAGAATGAATGCTGTATCAGATGCAGGTAATCACAATCACCCAGTCCATCTCTCTCTCATAATACTCTACATAATACAGTGAGCTTTTAATACAGTTATACAATAAGCTTTTAAGGAAGCAACTCAACGTTCTTTCATTACTAGTTCTAAACTGCTGTTTTCGAATTAGTAACGGAGGCTTGGGCTCAGCTGTTAAACTGTCAACTTCAGATTTGAATCTGTGGCGGAAGGAAGTAGTTCGCACAAAAGAGGGTTTTTAAAGACACTGCTGTTATTTTAGGAATTTGCACACTCATGCCGTTGAACTGTTATACGCATCACGTCTACTCAAATGATATTGCTTATATATCACATATGAATTTTTGTGGCTACAAGTGGAAAATCTGACATCGTAACAAAAATTTGTCAGAACGGCTGTATGAATGATTTTTGAAAACTTCATTCTGCTTGCGTTTATTAAATGAGGTCCACACAGTTTTTTTTTACAAAGGTCTAAGCAGACACCTACCAATAGCTTTGGACACTTCATCCAGCTTTTCTTGAGTACGGCTGATGAGAACGATAGCAAAACCTCGTCGAGCGAGCTGCACAGAATCAGAGACATTTCACATTATACATTATTATACTAATTTTAATATTTTATTTTGATTAAACATCAAATCACTTCAGACCCTAATTAAAGTAAACTAGCCTTCATAATCAAATCATCTGTATTACCCTCAAAACTATCCTACTCATCCTAGTACACTATTACAAAATCAGATCTCATTTAGTATAATCATTCAAAATAGCATATAATAAAAAGAACAATTCATAAAGGCCATCAAACAGTAGAAATGAGAAGCAGCAGGGTGGCAAATGCTTGTCGGTTTGTCGACTGTACGAGGCAAACCTTTGAGAGCGGAGTTTTCCCTGAACTCTGACTGAGACCTCTAGTTTGATGACTCATTGCGATTTCCGTGAAGAGAGGGAAAAAAAACACAAATAAAACCTGAGGAATCTTACCTCCTCCGCATAGGCTTTTCCGATTCCATCGGTGGCCCCTGTCACAACTAAAGGGAAAAAGACAGAGTCAGATGGAGATTACTGAGGGGAGAATGCAAATGATCAAGCACACTAAATGCACTAAATGCATGTATGTGTACAGACACACTGATAGGAGGTGTAATTATGCATTTTAAAAACAGTACAAGCTATTACTTTCGTGAAAAAAGAAAGATGTCATTACATTCCCCCATAAAAACTAAATATATTATTTTAGATTAAAAAAATGAAAGTGACTTTCATCAACACTGATGTCTGCTGGTGACAGTATGGAAGTGACTGCAAAACAGATGCCATGTTCCTATACCATTTTTGATTAGTTGTCCCAGCTTTACATAAACACTCCCCAAATGCGGTTCAAAAATAGCTTAAAGGTAGGGCTGGGCAATAATTTGATATAATTTTCCTCAATAAAACGATATGGAGAGTTCGATAAACGTTCGATATAATTTGTATGTGCCAAACGTGGAACGAAACAGCACAACTCATTTGAATCGCACCACCCTTTCGGATTAAAGTTCAAACTGCCACGCTGAGCGAGCTCACTAGAGAAGATACATTGACTCCGTCACGCGAGCACTAAACAGCACTGTGAGATCCAGTGTGAAACACTTGAATTCAGTGATGAACACAAATGACTCTGTGATTCAAACTAGTTTAAAGCTGTGTGCAACAAGACAGTCAGAAGGCTTTTCAATCTACACATCGCTGTCATTTACCGTGGATTTACTGTAGTAACACTCACTGCACCATGGTATTATGGCAGAAATGTGGGATATTCACATTGAATTTTATTACAGGAGTAAAGGTATATAATTATAGTATGTATGTATTTGTGATTAAGCTATAGCATGTGTGTATTTATACTGAATGCTATATACCTATATACCTATAAAACCATGTAGTTATAGTTTTACCATGGTATTGAGGTACCATTATGTGTGGTTTTAACTTTATCATGATTTAAAATGTATGCTTGCTACTATGGGAGACCAATGCTTAATAAAAAAAAAAAAAAACTGGGTCAGAATAAATTTAACCATATAAAACTGAGGTTGCTACCATTTTTACAGATGTTACTGATTGATAATGAACAAAAATTTACCTCTGCATCCTCAAGCTACTATCAAATGTGCATTTCTAAGAGGCAAAAAAAGTGATATTATTATTATTATTATTATTATTATTATTATTATTATTATTATTATTATTATTAATATTAATATTAATATTATCATCAGACAACCCAAACCAATTTCTTGATTTGAAACAATATAACTTAGAACATGCAGAAATTAATTTTTCTATGTAGATATTTATTTTG
>JAHKKF010384446.1:0-13724 GCA_019740295.1 Labeo calbasu | reverse complement strand
TCATCACAATTAAAAGAACCAAAGACTTAAACTACTTCAGTCTGTGTGCACTGAATTTATTTAATACACGAGTTTCACAATTTGAGTTGAATTACTGACATAAATGAACTTTTCCACAACATTCTAATTGATTGAGATGCACCTGTAAATGTGAAAGACGTATAGAAATCATATGGTTGCATAGCTGCTCCCTTATCTTGAATTTTTGGGAAATTCTAAATGTAATTTATTAGACTAAATCACGCAATAAATTTGTGAATGTGCTGGCACAGCAGTCTAACCTCCATGTCATGGTTGTACACATGCGTGCACTTTCTGGGTGTTTTTGTTTGGTTTTTGCAGTATACTCAGTAATGTCAAATCATATTAATATTAAAGCAACAACAATTGTCATAGATGATATATGTCGCACACCCCTACTCTGTCATCATTTTTCTCACCCTCAAGTTGTTCAAAATCTGTATGAGTTTCTTTCTTTAGCAGCACATTTTGAAGAATGCTGGTAACCAAACAGTTGCTAGTAGCTATGGAAGCCCGTTTCCACCACTGAATTTAAAAAAAAAAAAAAGAAAAAAAGATAATTGTGGTTTTTTATCTGACAGTTCTGATTTTCTTTCTCGCAATTGTGTGATTAAAAACTTGCAAGTCTGACTTTTTCTCAGAATTGTGAGATATAAACTCGCAATTGCAAGTTATAAAGTCAAAATTACGAGATATAAACTCACAATTCTAAGAAACAAGGTTGCAATTATGAGAAATAGCCAGGATTGCTAGATATAAACTCACAATTCTGACTTTTTTTTCTCAGAATTGCAAGTTAATATCTTACAATTTTGACTTTTTTTCTCGCAATTGTGTTATGAAGTCAGAATTGTGAGATATAAACTCACAATTGCAAGTTATTAACTCAAAATTACGAGATATAAACTATAAAGTCACAATGCTGAGAAATAGCCAGAATTATAAGATATGAACTCACAATTCTGACTTTTTTTTTTCAGAATTGCAAGTTAATATCTCACAATTGAGATTTTTGTTATGAAGTCAGAATTGTGAGATATAAACTTGCAATTCTGAGAACAGTCTTTTTTTCCCCTTCAAAATTGGACGTTATAATTCGCATTTAAGTTTATATAAAAGTCAGAATTGTGAGAAAAAAGTCAGAATTGAGAGGAAAAAAGTCAGAATTGCAAGATATAAACTTGCAATTGTGAGAAAAAAGTCAGAATTGTGAGTTTTTATCTCTCAATTTTGGCTTTATAACTCACAGTTGCTAGTTTATATCACACAATTCTAGGAAAAAAGTCGGAATTGTAACTTTATATCTAGCAATTCTGACTTTATAACTTGCAATTGTCAGTTTGACTGCTCGTTATTAAAAAAAAACTCACATTGCAATGTTTTGTTTTTCCATTATACATATATTGCAATATGGGGAAAAAAATATCACCAGATCACTTGAATAGCTGTGTTTGGAAAAAAAATAATCCATGATTGGGGTGATTTTATGGGTGAGTAAATCAGCACAGAAAATACACAAATTACAAACATAGATAAATAAAATAGAGAACAAAGATACAAGTTAATTAAATTAAAAAAGCTGCATAGTCTTCACTGTATAAATTAAATTTAATAATGTGTTAAAGCTTCAAAAGTTATTTTTCTCTATGTGTTTTGTTGTTTAATTAACATTCATGAGACAGAAAGCTTCGGGAACATTAAACTGCTGTCAATATACCCATACACATCCATTTTCTTTCCCAATTGTGTACCTTCTCCTAAGCCATAAGCAACTGTGTTTACAAGAATACTTGCAGAGACATGCATTTTGACATAGTTTCGCGTATATGTGTCGTTTCAGTCACAAACAGATGCAGAAGTGAATGAAATTCAGTGTTCACATGAATCTGCACGGCTCTCATCATGTGCACACAGGACACGAGCAAAATACAGTAGAGCCCATTATAATCAGTGTCGCTGTTTATACTGGATGTGAGCACACATTGCGATATCAATGCTGAAACGATATATCGTGAAGCCCTAGTTTGTATCACGCAATTTGTAGGAAAAAAAGTAGCCAATGACTTCCATAGTATGGCAAAAAAATACTGTGGAAGTTAATGGCTACCAGCATTTTTTTAGTATCTTCATTTTGGGTGCACTATCCCTTTAATTAGTTAACGTTATCAACTTGAAACAAAAGCAAATGTTACTTTAATAATCTTCAGTTAGATTGATTCAGATTAACGCAAATTTGTATTTTTTATGGGATCACAATCACAATCTTTTAATTACTGAAAACATGCAGTACACTTCTTGTGCACTGCTTTAAATCTAAAATGAATAAGCATGATATTGTTAAGAAGCTTGAGCTAGTAAAATAACATATTGTGGATTCGAATAGGATTGAAAACACAGCAAATGAGAGGATAAAATAGATATATATTTTAAGCCGTGTACAATAGACTGTGCTGCTGCTTCAAAACAGCTGGTTTATTGTGACGGCAGGCATATTTAAGAGAGCAAGAATGCCTTCGTAGGAAGCTAATGATCCATTCAGCGCACTGCCAGTAAAGTATGTTTCGACTGCGATCGTCAGAAGCTTGTTGTTTTGAGCTTATCAGCTTGCAGCAGCACTGCCAAAGACACCTCAAAGGACGTTCCAAAAAATAAACAATATCTTTTGAATGCACACATACAGCAGGCCCTGTTCCATGTCACATCCATCAATTCTCTTGTACCTGTCATTGCTTTACTCCGTATGCTTTTGTTGTCATCTGTAGATTTTATTCAGAGCTGCCAGACGAGAGTATAGAAGCCTTCTCCAGACAGTTAGCCATATGCAGTGCCATTAGGGAATATCTACTCGCTGGAAATTAATTGGGTCTGAGCAGCAAGCAAAATATTCCATATTTGGAGATGAATACCATCAACAGATGCAGTGCTTTTTTTGGTTCTGCTCAGATGAAATGAAGGAATTCACATTTTTGAGGGAGTTAAACAGGATTGTTCAGCCCAAAATGATAATGCTGTCATCTGCTTCCCCTCATGTCATTCCATAGCTATATAAATAATTTGTATCTTTTTAATAAATCGGTTGGTCAAATGCACAAAATTCACCTTAGTAATTCAAATTTGTTGAATGAGTTTGTCAGTTTCATTTGGAAAAATGGTCTGAATGATTCAGATCCTTTCAGTTAATTGATTAATTCTGTTCTCAAAACCAGTCTGAACGATTCAGATTCAGAAGTGAATCAGTTGAACTAGTTCATAAAACTGGATTTCATGATTCAGATTATTTTCATTAATTAGCTAATCCAGTTAATAATTTGAATATTTTGAACAAATTGCTTTATACATTTCTGAAAACTAACTTGAACAAAGTTCTCAAAACTGATCTTAATAATTTGAGTATTTTGAACTCAGTTGTTCTATTAAGTTCTTGAAACCAACCTGAACGATTCAGATCTTTAAGTGAATCAGTTGATCTAGTTCATAAACTGGTTTGCATGATTCAGATCATTGTAATGAATCACTTGATCTAGTTCTCAAAACTGATCTTAATAAGATGAATATTTTGAACAAATTTTTCTGTTCAGTTCTTGAAGCCAACCTGAACGATTCAGATTTTTAAATAAATCAGTTGATCTAGTTCATAAACTAGATTGCATGATTCATATCATTGTAATTAATCAGGTGATCCAGTTTTCAAAACTGATCTTAATAATTTGAGTATTTTGAACAAATTGCTTTATTTAGTTCCCAAAACTAACCTGAACGATTCAGATCTTTAAGTGAATCAGTTGATCTAGTTCATAAACTGGTCTTTTTAATTAATTGCTTGAGTCAGTTCACAAAAACAATCTGAATTATTCAAATCTTTAGGCAAATCAGTTGATCAAGTTCATAAAACTGGATTACATGACTCATGTCATCATTGTATCACTGTATCATTGTAATTAATCAGCTAATCCAGTTCTTAAAACTGACTTGAACAATTCAGACCTTTAAGTGAATCAGTTGATCTAGTTCATAAACTGGTTTGCATGATTCAGATTTTTTAATTAATCACTTGACCAGTCAAAGCTGATCTTAATAATTTAAATGTTTTGAACAATTGTTTGATTCAGTTAAAAAAATGCTCTGAATTATTTAGATCTTTTTAATTAATTGTTTGAGGCAGTTCACTAAAACAATCTGAATATTCAAATCTTTAAGCAAATCAGATGATCCAGTTCATAAAACTGGTTTGAATTCAGATCCTTTTAGTGAATCGATCCAGTTCACAGATCTCGTCAGTCAATCAGTTGGTCAATGATTTGTTTATTAATAGAACTGATTCAGTTGTCAAGTTCAACTCACAGATTCAGTGATCATTAGCCAGTGTTATCTCACTGGAAGAAAAGATTAACAATGAATTAACTTAAATGGACTTGAAATGTAGCGCATAAGTCATTTGAAACACTATTGTGACACTTCTGACAGTTCCATTCCTCATTTGTTTTCATTATCTTGAAGACATGAGCATGCATAAATGATGACAAAATGTTCATTTTTTGGTGAACTATCCCTTTAATTGAAAATTGTTGAGTTGACCAAAAGCTACAAGGTGTATCTAATGATACTTGCAAATCAGGCTGCACATTGTGGCATCTGGTAGTTGTTTTATACTCATTTGTGAGCAAAAGCTGATTGGTTTAGACCAGCGACTGCACATTCCCAGAAGTCTTTTTGATGCAGGATTGGAACACATTTCATATGTCTGGCAGACCTCTGGCCTTGCCTAATTACATGCATCCACAGTGATTATTCATTTTTAATCTTCCTGTGCAAACAGGAGCTGACAGGGAGAGAAATCTTCAGAGGAGCTGGTGCCCAGATCAAGACATATCCTGTTATTATCTCACAGTGCCTTAAATGTAATTACTGCATTGACCTTTCCCAGCACTTTGATTAGTTTAGAAAGCTCAGCTTTATTTGAACTGAAGCGGTGAACACGCTATTGCTTAGAGCTCGTGAAACATACTACGCTTATTCTGCCATTTGCAGATGGTATCGGCCGTTACTATGGAACAGGTTTCTAGTCCCAAACTGCCTGGAATATCAACAGTGATTGCTCTCTGGGTAATCTTCCAATGTTCAGATTCTTATTAACTGTTAGATTGGTATGTAAATAATAAGTTTCTCTTAAAGAGCTACTGTTGAAGTCAGAGCTTCTCTCTGAAAGATTCATTAGTTCTAGCCTCATAACATTATGGATGTCACATGGACTATTTTAACAATGTCCTTACTACCTTTCTGGGCTTCGAACATGTCAGTTGCGTTGCTGTCTATGCAGGGTCAGAAAGCTCTCGGATTTCATCACAAATACCGTCAAACGTGTTCTGAAGATGAACGAAAGTCTTATGGGTTTAGAGTAGTTAATCACAGAATTTTTATTTTTGGGTAAACTATCGTTTTGAGTATGCATATTCGAACACAAGGTACGTCATCTATGGTTGCACAGTAATGTACAGTACTCCAGCTCGGTACGTGTTGTGCGGGTGCTGTTCTGAAGTACTTGTGTGACCTTTGCTGATTATGAAGGAGTCGAAAATGAACTCTGAGGCATAATCAAAAGCTGATCGTCTGTTCAGATGATCCACTCAGGAGGGGCGGCTTTATGATTTCACCAGACTGTCTGTAATGAAGCAACAGCTGAAGAGGTCTCTTGATATTCTGAGGGGTGTGTGAAACTGCCAGGCATAAAGCAGGCGATCTGTTATTTAAGTCCTGAGTGGGCTTATTGACGTAAAAAATAGAGCGAAATTTGTGCTGCGCGAAATGAAGCCAATATGGAGCTCCCCTGTTGATGAACAGTCACATCATTTATTAGCAAAGAGAGGCAGCATCAAAATACAAGACGTTTAAGGATTTGCATGTAGTTTTGTTCTTGAATGTCACTTGGGAGCCCAATTTTCACCTCCCCACATTCTCTTTGATGTTATTTTAGAGTGTGTAACAAGGCAAAAACAAGAAAGCCGGAGCGATAACTGTGATCTCGTCTGTCTGTCTTGTCTCTTTGGGCTGTGACAAAATGAATGAAGCATCTGATGCGACAGGGTGTCTGGTCTCAGGCTCTCCCATTGGCTTTGGTCTTGACCTTCTGGAATTACTTCAATTCTTAATTCTAATTTTCTCCGTGCCGGTCCAAATCGAGTTCTTTTTCAACGAGGTATAGTCCCTGCATTACGATTAACTTTAAGTGACACTTTAATTTGAATGTAAAAGAGGTGTATTTTGCCTCCAATTTGAGCTATGCGGTGGGAAGGAGCTGTTTTGCTGATAAAATGTCAAAAGGAAAGGTTTCATTTAGCTTCACCTTAATGTGGCCGCAGAACTGTCACTGCTGAGGGTTATTTATGGTTTCCTGTTTAACTGGGAGTCTGTTGGAGAGCACACAACGGGAAACTTTAAAAGCGTTTGTTGCTTTGAATTGCTTTTTCTCGCACATCGAACCCTGGATCAAAGCCAGAAGCGTTCTAGATGATCTAACGTTTTTTTGGCAGAAAGATTAATAGGGGCTCATAATACAATTAATAGGGGCACAAATTATTGTAAAACCATGTTGAATCTGAACATGATTACTTGTGGATTTACATTTCACGGTTCTATTAATGGTTTTTGCATGTTCAGACAGAATACTAACTAAAATACTCTGCATTCTTTTAAATGTATAAAAAACATAAAATGTGACCAATGTACTCTGATTCACAAATAAATGATTCTAGCAAGTCAGTTCATTTTAGTGAATGAAACAGATTCAATCAGTGCAACCAGTGTAGCCGATTTCGAAACGAATGACTACAAAGTGACTCTTCTTTTTAATGAATCAGATACAGCACAACCAGTGTAGTCTGATTATTGAAGAAATGACTCTTGTGAATTAGTTCTTTTAGTGAATGAAATAGATACAGACAGCAACCAGTGTAGTCCAATTTCCAAAAGAATGACTCTACAAAGCATCCCTTCTTATTAGTGAATCAGATGCATACAACACGACCAGTATAGTCTGATTACTAAAAAAATGACTCTTGTGAATCAGTTATTTTTTGTGAATCAAATGGATACAACTAGAGCAACCTGTGTAGTCCGATTTCCGAAAAAATGATTCTACAAAACATCCCTTCTTTGTAGTGAATCAGACGCATAAAGCATGATCAGTATAGTCTGATTCCCGAATGAATGAGTCATGTGGATCAGTTCTGTTTAGTGAATCATGCAGATGCAGTCAGTGCAAGCTGTGTAGTCCAATTTCTGAGTGAATGAGTCTTCAAAGTGACTCTTCTTTTTAATCAATCAGATGTATACGGCACGACCAGTGTAGTCTGATTTCTGAACAAATGACTCTCGTGAGTCACATATTTTGTGAATCAATTCTTTTTAGTGAATCAAAAAATATATATATATATAAATATATATAACATAGGGCAATCAGTCTAGTATGATTTCTGAACAAATTGCTCTTGTGAGTATGTTCTTTTTTTGTGAATCAAACAGATACTGTGTAAACAGTGTAGTCAAATTCCCAGATGATTGAATCTTGTGAGTCAGTTCATATTAGTGAATCAGAAAGATACAGGGCGACCAGTGTAGTCTGATTCCTGAACAAATGACTCTTGTGAGTCAGATATTTTTAGTGAATCAAAAAGATACTGGCCGACCAGTGTAGTCTGATTCCTGAACAAATGACTCTTGTGAAGTCAAATATTTTTAGTGAATCAAAAAAAATATAGGGCAACCAGTCTAGTATGATTCCTGAACAAATTGCTCTTGTGAGTCTGTTCTTTTTCATGAATCAAACAGATACTGCACAAACAGTGTAGTCCAATTCCCAAATGATTGACTCTTGTGAGTGATTAATTTTAGTGAATCAAAAAGATACAGGGCAACCAGTGTAGTCTGATTCCTGAACAAATGACTCTTGTGAGTCGGATATTTTTAGTGAATCAAAAAGATACTCGCCGACCAGTGTAGTCTGATTCCTGAATAAATGACTCTCGTGAGTCACATATTTTTAGTCAATCAGAAAGAGACTGTCCGACCAGCGTAGTCTGATTCCTGAACAAATGACTCTTGTGAAGTCAGATTTTTTTAGTGAATCAAAAAAATATAGGGCAACCAGTCTAGTATGATTCCTGAACAAATTGCTCTTGTGAGTCTGTTCTTTTTTGTGAATCAAACAGATACTGCACAAACAGTGTAGTCCAATTCCCAAATAATTGACTCTTGTGAGTCAATTCTTTTTAGTGAATCAAAAAAATACAGGGTGAATAAATGACTCTTGTGAGTCAATTCATTTTAGTGAATCAAAAAGATACAGGGCGACCAGTGTAGTTTGATTCCTGGACAAATGACTTTCATGAGTCAGTGCTTTTTAATGAATCAAACAGATAAATTTCAACCAGTGCAAAAATGTTTGCTTAGTATTGTTGTTCAATATATAATTTAGTCCAAGAACTGGATTCTGTTGATGTTAAAAAAACTGTATTTTAAAAGTCTTTTAAAGAATTGTTTAAAAGAATTAAAAGTACTAAAAGAACAATGAATTTTAGAATGCAAGCATTAGTAGTATTGATGATCGTCTTAGCAAACTTAGTGTAAGTTTAGTGTCATAGATTTGGCAATGTTCCCTCACACAACCTGTTTTTACCACAGCTATATTTGCACGCCAGTGTTCTCTTCATTGGGCCTCAGATTCAGCCGTGAGATGAAGATAGCGCTCCTGTAATCCGCTGCAGTGTTACTCTTAAACCAGCTCGGCAGCGCATCTCTGCTCATTCAGCGGCTACATGCACCGTCCAGCAGAGCGTGAAATCGTAACATCAAGTCTTTATGCTTTAATGCCTACCGATACCCACGCTACCTTTCTGCTCACAGGGAATAAAACGAAAGAAGGCGCGACATGATCTGCCTTTCTCAAAATGAATACTCTGCCCATCTGAGCGAAGAAAATCTTGTCATTGCCTCCATATATATCGTAAATCTATGTTGCAGAAGTTTGGTGTGAGGGATACGGCGACGGCACAGCGTGCATCAATTCTCTCAACCCCTCGCTGTGTCAAGAGGCTGTCTGTGTCGCTTTTGTCATGACTGGGGACAGATAGTGCTGTGACTGGCAGGCGTTGAATGGCTCTGGTGGGGTCCTGTCACTGAAGCTTTCCATGGCCCGTGTCAAAGACGCACCTTCATTTCACATGAATAAAGGATCTGATGGCTGCACAAATTGTGCTCTTTTTACCCATCACCCTTTCCTCCTGCTCTCTCTCACATCAGTTTCTCTCTCTCTTCCCATGAAGTTTTCTCCCAGACTACATAAATGGAGACTTTGATTCAATCCTGCCAGAGGTCAAGGCATTTTACACAGAAAAGGTAAGCTTACTTTCTCTGGGACTCTCTTCTGATGGCTCTTTTACTTTCTTTTATCTCCATATGTTTGCACGTTCTTCAGTTTTCCCTCTCTTTTACCAAAGTATTTGTATTGGTACAGTATTCAGTTGTTTTGAGGTTTGTCCCAGAATTATTAAATTTAAAGGTCATGGGACAATCCAAAAATGCTGTGCCGGTATATTCTAATACATTATGGTTGCTGTATGGAAACCTGTTTCCGCCACTGAATAAAGAATAAAAAAAGGTAATTGTGACTTTTTATCTCGCAGTTCTCACTTGTGATTTTTAAAGTCAGAATAGCGGGATATAAACGCAATTGCGTTTAATAAAGTCTAATTCTGAAGGAAAATAGCAATTTCTTAGGGAAATTCTTGCAATTGTGAGTTCACGCAATTCTGAGAAATCTTCTGAGCTTACATCTTGCAATTCAGACTTTTTTTCTCAGAAACTCACAATTGTGAGTTATAAAATCAGAACTGCAAGATATAAACTCACAATTCTGACTTTTTTTCTCAGAATTGCGTGATAAAAACTCATAAATAAAGTCAGAATTGAAATATAAAAAATCATTCTTATTATTTCTCAGAATTGCAAGTTTAAGTCTCATAATTCAAAGTTTTATTTCACAAAATTGCGAATTTGCTAAATGCAATTCTGATTTTTTTTTCATAATTGCGAGATATAAACTCACAGTTCAGACTTTTTTTCTCAGAATTGTGTGATATAAACTCACAATTGCGAGGAATAAAGTCAGAATTAAAATATAAAAAATCATTGATTATTTCTCAGAATTGCAAGTTTAAATCTCATAATTCAGTTTTTTTTCTCAAAACTGCGAATTTACTTAATACAATTCTGACTTTTTTTCAGAATGGCAAGATATAAACTCAATTCAGACTTTTTTTCTCAGAATTGCGTGATATCAGTTGCAAGTTTAAGTCTCATAATTCAGAGTTTTTTTCTCAAAAATGAGATTTAAACTTAGTTGTGCAATTGTGCGAAACAAAGTCAGAATTGCAAGATAAAAACTCTTTCCGACGTTATTTTTCAGTACTGCAAGTTTAAATCTTATAATTCAAAAGGTTTTTATTCCAAAATTGGGAATTTACTTAATGCAGTTCTGACTTTTCTCAGAAGTGAGAGATTTAAACTTGCAATTGCGAGTTATAAAGTCAAAACTGCAAGATATAAACTCACAATTCTGATATATTCTAAACTCAGATATACAGTCAGAATTAAAATATTAAAAAGTCATTCTGACTATTTCTCAGAATTGCAAGTTTAAGTCTCATAATTCAGAGTTTTATTTCTCAAAATTGCAAATTTACTTAATGCAGTTCAGATTTTTTTTCCAAAATTGCGAGATATAAACTCACAGTTCTTACTTTTTTCTCAGAATTGCATGATATAAACTCACAATTGCGAGAAATAAAGTCAGAATTGCAAGATTAAAAAGTCATTCTGACTTTGTTTCTCGGAATTGCAAGTTTAAATCTCAGAGTTTTTTTTCTCAAAATTGCGAATTTACTTTTTTCTGAATTGAGAGATTTAAACTCGCAATTGCGAGTTATAAAGTCAGAATTGCAAGATATGAACTCGCAGTTCTGACTCTTTCTCACAATTGCGAGTTTAAATCACACAGTTCTGAGAAAAAAAGTAAATTGCAAGATAAAAAGTCGCAATTACCTTTTTGTTTTTTATTCAGTGGTGGAAACGGTCTTCCATAGAAATGCTCAATACAATAATGAAAAAATAATTCCATAATTTTTTTTGTTATTGTTATATTTTATGTAGGTTTTAGAGCTAACCAAGGTAATGTGATCATTTAATATATTATATATAAAAAAAAAATTAAATGATAAAAATTCATAATTTTTAACACATTAAAAAATTATATTGTTTATTATGCTTAAGACTCGTTTAAGATTGTTTGTGATTTAGTTTTAGATTATTTGTGATTTTCTCCAAATATTTCCATAAATTACTATAATAATTTGCTTTGGCTTCAGTGTAAAGAGAATAAATAATGTGATTGTTTAATTTTGGAAGCATATTATGTTTTATTTTCACACACTGTGTATATCAGCTTTTATCATTTAGGATCATAACATTATATTCGGTGGTTATGTGTGTAAGCAACTTACTTGGGAATCCTTGACATTAAAAAATAAATAAATAAAAACCACTTGCCTAGAGCATGAAACTATCAAAGTTTAACATACTTTTAGAAACCAGAATTGTCAGTTTTAGTCTTTTTTATCTTCATATTTTTGCATAATATTTGGCCAGTGAATTTACTGTAATATTAATGAATTTCAGTGTTTAATTTTAAGCTTTTTGTACTTTGATATGACAAACAATTTTGGGTCCTTGGGTCCTGGGTCCGGATATAAAGATATGTTAAATATTAATGCAAGTCCTTTGCAAGATTATGTATCTGGCTCACAAACGTAGGCTGACACACTTTTTGATTGATATTCATATTTTGTCCTTTCCAGCCATTCCAACCCCCCCGGCCACTCACTTCCTCAAGTCATGTAGATTTCACAGATTCACGCCACTGACTTCCTGTCATTCTGGAAAGGTGCAGTGTGGTGTGGTATCAGTCTAGTGGCTAAAGCTCTTAACAAAGCTGGTGAACCTGTGAAGTGAAGTGTTACAGAGAGGCCTCCACTGTGCCCTTGAGCAAAGCACTTAACTGCGCTCTTCTCCTGTGGGACCGTCCCTGAAATTAGTGTACTGTACGTCAGTTTGAATGAAAACCATCTGCTAAGTAATGAGTACCAGAGGTTATTTGCATTGTTATAATCCTGCATACATGCATTTTTATGTCATTCCTAAGCCGGTGTACGCGGCTTTCGGGGGAACCGAAGTTTGACAGAGCATGACGCTTGAATTTAAATGGGTTTGAAAAGGAATAAAAACCAGAGTGATGCTCTGTGGAGGATAAAGGAAAGATCAAGCCGCAACAGAAACAAGCTTCGCGGCTGACGTTTGGGTGCGGGAATTTGTGATACTTTTCTGCGATTGACAAGTCACCTCCGACGGCCGTATATATGCAGCCGTTGGAGGGAACTGAGACTGGAAATGAGCGACATTCACCTCTGACCTTCCTGACTTTCAAAGAATTCACACAACAAGAGATCCCATTTATGAAACACAAAGTGCGATCAGACAAAAATTGACAAGACACGTCCTGGCAGTCTCTACTAGTGTATCGTCTTTAAAGTTTTCAAACTTTTTTTTACAGTGAAAGTGTTGTTTTCCCCTTTAACCCCATTTTAATCCAAATAATATGATTTTGTTGGAGTTACTTCACTAACCAGTTGTGCCACTTTTTCACAAAGTATTTCAGCCAAAAATGATGAATCACAAAATTGTGCGCAATTGTATTTTTTTTTTAATGCAGTTACATTTAAAACAGTAATATTCTGAAATATAACAATTTAAAAACTGTTTTAATACACTCAAATACAGTATTAAATAAAAAATGACATGCGTTTTGTATAATCCCTCTTATTTTGGTAAAATAGTAACATTTTGCAGATTCTGCAAGGTGTATGTAAACTTTTAAACTCAACTGTATATTTCAAAATATATTCCTATTTGTAAAATATATTTATATTTGTAACTTATTCCTATGACGGCAAAGCTTTTAGCAGCTATTTTGTCTTATTGTTATCAATAGTAAATAGTTGTAAATGTGTGTATATTAATAGGGATGAATTCAGATAAATCGGGATGCTGTTCAGCATTGAGATGACTGTAAAAAATGTTCATATTAACCTTTTTTTTTAATGCAGTTAAATGTAAAACAGTAATATTCTGAAATATAACAATTTAAAAACTGTTTTAATATACTTGAGGTCAAAAGTTTACATACATCTTGTAGAATCTGCAAAATGTTAATTATTTTACCAAAATAAGAGGGATCATACAAAATGCATGTTATTGTTTTATTTAGCACTGACCTGAATAAGATATTTCACATAAAATAGACATAAAATAATAGTTGAATTTATAAAAATTACCCTGTTTAAAAAGTTTACACACTCTTGGTTCTTAATACTATGTTGTTACCTGAATGATCCACAACTTATTGTTTAGTGATGTTGTTCATGAGTACCTTGTCTGCCCACTATTCTTCAAAACAATCCTTCAGGTCCCACAAATTCTTTGGTTTTTAGTCATTTTTGTTTATATGAACCCTTTCCAACAATGACTGTATGATTTTGAGATCCATCTTTTCACACTGAGGACAACTGAGGGACTCATATGCAACTATTACAGAAGGT
>JAHKKF010384437.1:0-22724 GCA_019740295.1 Labeo calbasu | reverse complement strand
AAATTATACACAAGGTTCACATTTGTATTAAGCTTGCTATTTAGTATTTACTGATTTGTAGATTATATTTAATATATTTAATTTAATATTTATATTTAATCCACTTTAAAAGAAAGCATTTGCTCTTGTTTGTAAAAGTTGTTACTATACGTTTGTTGTTCTCGTTGCATTTACACTGTTTTGAGCAGCAGGTGTCCTCGGCGTGCGTCGATTCGAGCGATTCAAAACAGTGAATCATTTTGTGAAGCAATTGATTCAGTTGATTCCGAGTTTCGAATAGAGCAGTTTCTACCAACACTATTTGCTAGTGACCAAATTCGTTTAAAATAAAATGATTAACTATATAGGGACTGCAGTGTCTCTAGATAAAGCATTAAAGTGTTACTGGCTAACAATTGATTTCACAGTTTTAAATGCAATTCTATAAACGAGTTATATTGATTTATACACTTTAAACGGTTAAAAGCACATACCTTTCTTCAGTCGAATCACAGATACAGGAGCACGGCGCGGCCTTATGACGTCACATCGCCAGACCAAAACAAAAGTCTTGTTCGTTAAAATCTATATTATACATAAGAAAATAAATATAATACGATACAACTGTATAGTACCTAGTACGAAATGAATGAATTAACTGCAGAGCTATCAGAAGTCCAAAGCTACTAATACAAATTATTAAAGGTCTAATCTATCTATCTACCTTTATCTGTATATATAACTACAGAACATTTGTGATATTCTCAATCAAGAATGAACTTAATTTGTAATTTGAAGACCAAGATACTTATCAATATTTCAAACTCAAAGAATTTGTTAGATGAAAATTAACTGTTAATTTATCAACTTAAACTGAATCCTTATGGCAATGTATTCCTCTTATCCCAACTCGGTTTCTCCCCAGAACGTAAAGACAATAAGTCAAATTTCAGCTTTATTTGGTTAAAGTGAATTTCATTAAATGTCCATGACTGTAAAGGATTATACTGGGTTTAAAACAGTTGATTTTGACTATCATTAAAATGGTTTAAATCATTTCTTCTAAAATGTTAATGTGATTTACATTTTCCCAAATTATCTTTATTAAAATTAGCATGTAGTATAATAGCCTGTCATAGAATGTGATTATAATATAAACAAGTTATCTATTAAGCTGTCAGATTTGAGTTGCTGCAAATTGATTTACAAAAATTCAATTCAAGTTTATTTGTATAGCGTGTTTCACGATGCAAATTGTTGCAAAGCAGCTTTACAGAAAATTTTCTACAATATATTTAGTAATAGCTTATCAGTGGTGACTATGTCAAGTTGATATGGCAGAGATGTAAAATCAAAATAATCAAATGACATGTAATCAAACAGACAGTAAACGTCATTACAGGAATGGTTATATGTTGCAGTCAAACTTAGTAGTTCTGTATGTTGTTTCAGGATTCGCATCTTTTGAGGTCTTCTAAGGGGTTGGTATCGTCCCTTAGGCATTCGGTCATCTTAGATCTTTGTAAGGGTTAGATCCAGACTGAAGCTTGTGGAATTCCTAGTTACCACGGGATGTCAGAAACAGAAAAAGAGAAACAGCAGAAACAGAGAAACAAATAGATTTAAACAATTAGCGTAGCTTCTGTTCCAGCAAAGCAAAAATGATTTGTTCAACAAGCAAAAGAATGACAATGTGCATTTGATCAGATATAGGTACAGTACAAGATTGTGAGATGCATTATGGAGAACTATATGCATCAGCAGTTACCTGAGTCTTTGAATTGCCATAAACCTCCTCCTACCTGTGCTTGGAATTAATTAAATTTCACATCTACCAACAACATTTTTAAGAGTTGTTAAACATATCTGATGGTCCTGTAGGGATGGAACATTCAAAGAGAGAAAAAAATAAAAAATGAAACATGACAACTTACCGGAAGTTAACATGGAAAATCTGAGGGGCACTATATTTGAAGAGCCCAATAAACCTCTGTGTCAATTTTTCTCACCTGAGAAATATCTCAGCAAAATCTGACACAAAACACTATACCTTCAGCCCAGGAAGAGCTTTGCTGTTAACAACAACATCTGGTACATCAGTGTTCCTCTGGGTATAAATCACCTGGTCCAAAAACTTTTGAGAAATTGAGATGTGATCATCCTACACAAACCACAGGATCAGGCCAGGTCAGATGCAGGGTTGCAAGTGAGACATCATTGCCCCCAGTGGGCACAAGTATGTTTCTGATTTGTTTAACCAAACTGTAAAAAGAAATAATGAAGATGCTCCTGAAGAACATGAAATGCCACACAGTTACATGGAGTTTATCACACTAAGCATCTAGGAAAAGACAATCGGTGATGTACAGGAGTCTTAAGGATGCATGAGCACTCAGCACACTGATCGCATATTGTATTTCTGCACAGACATTTCTGTAACTTAATGTTGTTTCCACACTCATTCAGGATGATTTTATTTGCTATGTATGTTTTTTATATAAGTTATATTTATGGGCTCGATCCATACTGTAGGTTTTTTGGCATCTCCATGTGGTCTAGTTCAGTATTGCAACTTGTTTAAAATACACACAAGTTCTTTGCTGTTACAGCATTTGCAAGTTGATCCTTTTGCAGTGCAAATGTACACACGACAGAGAACGGAAGTCTTTGTCACACTTCCAGGAAAAGCACAAAACATCCCTATATCTGGATGCAACTGGAGGAATAGTGAGCATACTATCCAATCAAGATAAATCAGTGCTATACTACGCTCTAGTTCTCCCAGGAGATGGTTCAAACAAACTTCCACTTTCAGTTACAGAGCTGCTGACAAATGAACACAGTGTGCTAAATATTTCAAGATGGCTGCTGAAATTTGTGCACAGTGTCAGCAAATTGACCTCTGTCCAAGTTCATCACATCGAGACTTTAAATTTTAGTCAGGCACTGATCCAAAGTGTTCTTGTATCGTTCAACAAAGAAAATGTTGATACGTAACTGGAAAGGGCACGCAAAATCTGTCATTTCAGACTTCAGAGGAAGGACACAATGCACACATAGTAAAAGCCTTTTTGAATGCAACCAGAAAACAGACCCCTGGTGAAAAAAAACAGCATATGCTGGTAGCTATGTTTTGATGCTGGGATGCTGGTTAGGTATGTTTCGATGCTGGTTTTAAGCTGGTCCTTAGCTGGTTTATGCTGGTCCTTTGCTGGTTTATGCTGGTCATGTTGCTGGTCAAGGACCAGCAACAGCAAAGGACCAGCATAAACCAGCTAAGGACCAGCATAGACCAGCAAAGAACCAGCTTAAACCAGCATCAAAACATACTTAACCAGCATCCCAGCATCAAAACATACCTACCAGCATATGCTGGTTTTTCACCAGGGACAAAAGAAAAAGGATTGCATAATTTTGCTGTTCTGCTTTGCACTTTTGCAAAATAGCATCACTTTTGAGCAGCCTAAAGCATAACACATAACTGTCTTCTTACTGTTAACAAAAAATAAGTGTGTTGAGCCACATGAGCAGTGATGAATTATGACATGTTGTTGACTAACAAAAACACTTAAGATCTCCATTCACAAGTGACAGCAGTTACATCAGTTCCAGGGAAGTGTTCATTTCACCATGAAAGACCAGTAAATGTGCTGCTATGATCTCGGAGCAGCTCCATAGGAGTCACCCTGGTGAAGACAATGTCTGTGGGGCTAAAAACACCTGGAAGCTATTTTTTTTTTTATTTACTCAAACCAGGCCTAAGTATTGATTTGATTTCATGATTTGATAATCATGATAATGGTTATCATGATCATTGATAATTTGATAGGGACTTTTTTTTTAAAGAATCTTGAGGGTTTTAAAATCCTAATACAGATATTAAAATCATAGACGCTATAGTTTTAAAGTAGACAGCTGACAGTAGGTCTATCTAGCTATGTGACAGGTAATTGTTGTCTTTGTCATAAGTTTCCATAATGATATAAAATTATAGAGGATTTTGCTTCAGTAAAGGAGGTATTGAGGAAAAACAAATTAATTGCTTAAACAGCAAAAGTTTGAAAAGCTTTCTTAAAGGGGTCATCGGATGCAAAGTTCACTTTTACGTGTTGTGTGAACATTGATGTGTGTTGGCAGTGTATGTACAATTCTGCCCTATAATGATAAAAGTCCATGCAGTGGTTTTTAATTAATCTGTAAAAACAGCATCCCCTTTTTCAAATCGAGCCGTTCTCAGATGCCTGTCAGTGTGGCGTCACACCGACAGAGGCCGCTCCCACAATAGTTGATTGACATGAGTGCCTTACCTCAGACCTGCCTTAAATCAGCTGTAACAGTCCAGTAATCTCCATTGTTTCCATGCCGGAGCAAGTAATCTCCATTGTTTCAATGTCGGAACAGGGATGTAATTTTTTTTTTTTATGAATCTTTGTGATCGCCTTTCCTATTAAGGTGCTAGTTAGCAAGTTTAGCGGCTAAACGCGGCTAAAGTAAACAGACTCGTCACTCCACAGAGAGAAGAGATGGGCCGGGCGAGCAGAGCTCATTTACATTTAAAGCAACTGGCAGCTTCCTTTGCAGCAGTATCAGCCTTTTAATTTCCTAATGGACCAGCCTGACAAAAGTATGTATAAGGTCCATCAGTTAACTGTTGGGCATTCAGTTTTTAATTTTCCATTGCTTGAAAACAAGATTTTGAATATGCAAAATTTACATATTATAACAGAAAGGCTCTAGATAGAATGTTAGGAGAAGGTAATATCTGTATGAGGTAAAATTAATTGTATTTTCATTCTAGCTTAGGATGCTGATGGAAGGAATATACAGGTACATCTCAAAATCAGCGCTGCAAAAATCATCTCATTCTGGTCGAGGCTGCTTTAAATGCAAATGAGCTCTGCTTGCCCCGCCCCTCTCTTCTCTCTGTGGTGTTGTTTTAACACAACCATTGAGAATTTTTAACCAAAGTATATTATAAACTTTTCATTAAGACCCTAAAGAATCATATCAACTTGTGGAAAATGTGCATCCGATGACCCCTATAATGATGGTCAAAGCTAAACTCTGCAGGAATATTCTTCTTTTTAAACCCAAGAAAAGAATGAAAAAGAACTGAGCATATCAGGGTCTTGAGGGCTGGTGAAATAATTCCCTTTCTCATGAACTCTTATGTCAAGTCAGCCAAGTCAGCTTTATTTCAATAATGCTCTTTATAACACAAACTTCATCAAAGCACTTCAAAACGATAAACAGGAAAATTCAGATTCCGTTGTAAAGAAGTTCTAAAAGACAAAAAAGTGTCATTATTCAGCTCAAGTCAGTTCAGATCAAAAACTGTGAAGCTATTAACAGTTTAAAATGATGTCAGTACTGTAAACAGTTCTACAAAAGACAGCAGTGTAGTTATTCAATTAGAATCAGTTCAGTGTTGAGTAAATTCAGTTAGGTAATAATGTCAATGTTGCAAGATGTGATTCAGCTGTAAAGCAGCTTATGTGAAACTCAAGATTTGCTTTGTTTCTGGAAGTCTTTCCACAGCGGATGTACATGACAGGCTTCACTCTGATGTCCCCGCATGATTCCTAGGTTTTTCTTGTCTCTAAAACTCATTCCACACTGATTTTAAAACAGGCCCCTCTTTATGTGGTACTTAAGGTTACCTTTTCAGTTGAAACATCTCTCCAGTGTGAATTCTTCTCATGTGGGCTTCAAGGTATCGTTTTTGACCGAAACTCTTTCCACACTGAAGGCACGTGTAAGATTTCTCTTCAGTGTGAATTTGCATGTGAACTTTAAGGTTTCGTTTTCGCTTGAAAAATTTCCTACACACATGGCAGATGAAGGGCTTCGTTCTAGTGTGAACTCTAACGTGATAATTAAGGTTTGATTTTTTGTTGAAACTTTTTCCACAGTGTTTGCAGGTGAAAGACTTCTCTCCAGTGTGAATATTCATGTGAATTTTAAGGTTTCCAGGATAGCTGAAACTCTTTCCACACTGATTACATGTGTACGGCTTCTCTCCTGTGTGAATTGCCATGTGCCTGTTAAGGCTTCCTTTATGAGTGAAACTCTTTCTACACTGTTGGCAGGTAAAAAGGCTCTCCATAGTGAGAATTCCACACTGAGCAGATCCGTTAAGCTTCTCTCTATTGTGAATTGTCATGTGCCTGTTAAGGCTTCCTTGCTGATTGAAACTTCTTCCACACGGATAGCACGTAAAAGGCTTCTCTCCAGTGTGAATTCTTATGTGCCTTTTAAGGCTTCCTTTTTGACTGAAACTCTTTCCACACTCAAAGCAAATGAAATAATTCCCAGTTCCTGTCTTTTGAGCACTTTTTCGTGTAGAAGTCTTTTTAGACTGTAAGGAGCAAAAAGATTTTTCTCCGGTAAGGAAATCATGAAGACTCCCGTACTGATTTTTCTCCTCAGTTTCATTCAGTACTTCCGTCTCCTCTTTTAGTGCCATCAGGTCTAAGATGAAAAAACAAATAAAAGTTAACACCAGTTTAAGAGCACAAAGCAATCAACATCAAAACATGTAAATATGTAATGCATATATGCTAGATCCTACACCTGGTTTCCAAACCTGATCCTAATTATCTGGTTTCTTACAGAGTTTAGGCTGGCCATTAAACAACTAACTTAAAAAAATCTAGATAATCTAATGATTGTGTTCAAGAAATCTAGATATAGACTGATCTTAATATACAATTACTATGTCTCCAAATTCAACATATTTAGAGAGAGAGAAGAAAAAGAAAAGGGGACAAGCTTCCCACGCAACCATCAGATGAAGAATGTATCACACATTAATTTCTTGTAAGGTTTTATTAAAGGGGGCAATGATGTTAGCCAATCATAAAAGTGCACTATTTCACTGACACCCAAAACAAAGGGTCTTAGCTAGCGAAACAATTGGTTATTTTCATAAAAATAATACAACTTATATACTTTTTAATGTCGCTCGTCTTGTCTTACTCTGCCTGAACACTTTTTTCTGGTTCATGACAGTTAGGGTATGTCAAAAAACTCCCATCTCATGTTCTCTCTTCACTTCAAAATCATCCTACATTGCAGTTTTACCTTTTTTGTTCAGGGTGTTGAATCTTCTTTGCATGACGACTTTGCATAGACTGGGTCGGTACTTCTGCAGCGATGTAGGATGATTTTGAAATAATTTTTGAAGTTGAGGGAGAAAATACAGTTGTTTTTTGACATACTCTAACTCTTGAGCCAGAATACACAGAGTTCAGGCAGAGTAAGACAAGACAAGTGTTTGAGATATTAAAAAATAAACAATCGTTTTGCTAGACAAGACCCTTCTTCCTTCTTCGGCTGGAATCTTGGAATTGTTTGAAGCTGCATTTAAGCTGCATTTTGGAAGTTCAAACTCAGGGCACCATATCAGCCCATTATATGGAGAAAAAATGCAGAAATGTTTTCCTGAAAAACAATTTCTTTACGACTGAAGAAAGAAAGACATCTCTGATGACAAGGGGGTGAGTACATTATCTGTAAATTTATGTTCTGGAAGTGGACTTCTCCTTTAAGAGAGGCCTTGGGAACGTTCGCAATAGTAGCAGAGGAGAAGAATAACGTAAAGCAATTTAAAGAAATTTGATAAATTGGAGACATCAATAATTGGGAATCATGAGGATGAGTCGCTCTTAGTACTTAAAGTAGCTGCTGGTACACACAATACTGTTTGCTGCTTTTGATATTGACCTTTTTATGTTCATACAAATATTTACACATAAGATATTTGCTCAAAATGTTTAGTTTAGTTGATATATAATAAGGGCTTAAGCCTGTCCGGCTCAGAACCAGCCACAGCTCAAAGGCAGACATGAACGCTCTAATCACACCAATGTGACCATACACGTCACACGGCTACATTATGCCATAGTCCCTTTAAGACAAGTCATTTTACTCGGCTGCCATTTTTAAAACACCTCTAGGACATGCGTCTCTTTGAACGGGGAAACATCAAATTCTCCAAAACTGTTCACTAATCTCACAAGAGAGTGCACAGTCTTCCTATATGTAAAGCCTTTGTTTACATCCATAATTGTGAACATAATGTAAACGGCTTCTTACCAGTGTGAATGTTCATGTGTGTTTTAAGGTTTACTTTTTGAGTAAAACACTTTCCACACTGTGGGCAGGCGAAAGGGCTTTCTCCAGTGTGAATTCTCATGTGAACTTTTAGATTTGAGCGTTCAGTAAAACTCTTTCCACATTGTTGGCAGGTGAAAGGTTTCTCTCCAGTATGAATTCTCATGTGGACGTGAAGGTGTTGTTTATATGTAAAACTTCTTCCGCATTGAGGGCATGTGTAAGGTTTCTCTCCACTGTGAATTCTTATGTGGTTTTTAAGGTATAATTTTCGAATGAAGCCCTTTCCACATTGTGGACAGGTGAAAGGTTTCTCTCCAGAGTGAATTCTCATGTGGACATCAAGGGTTTGTTTTTGTGCAAAACTCCTTTCACATTGAGAGCATGTGTAAGGCTTCTCTCCAGTATGAATTCGTATGTGGTTTTTAAGGCTTGATTTTCGATTGAAGCTCCTTCCACACTGTTGGCAGGTGAAATAACCTCTATTTGCTCTCTTGTGAGCTCCTTTTTGTGTCTTGTCAGTCTGCGAGCAACTAAATGATTCTTCTCCAGTTATGAAATCATGATCTTCCGTTTTATCGAATTCTTGACTCTCCTTTTTCAGTGACATCAATTCTAAAGTAAAAAACAAATGCAGGTTAAAACCACAAAGCAGCAACCATCAAAAACAACAACATGTACACTAGGGATGTTCAGTTTTCACAAATTTCCAAAAATTGATTTTGTAGTGAATATTAAAATAGTAATGATATGATGTTGTCAGTACAAAAAATGTGGAACTCATCCATGTGGTGTATTTGGAAAGACATGGAAAACGAACAATGCTTTCAACAGAGCCACCAAAGGGACATAGTTAGCTACTTGCTACTGATTGCTATTAAGTTTCAGTACATACAAGTTTACTTACCACACAAACAGAGTATGGAGAGATGACTGATAGGATGATAGTGAATTAATTACTAGTAAGTAAAGTAATGAATTACAAATATTCACATTATAGTAATTACGTAGTCTTTTTTTTTTGAGTGGTTTAAAAATGTTATACTTTTACTTGAGTACATTTTAAGTGATGTATCAGTACTTTTACTGTTATTGCAGTGTACAGCATTTATTATAAGGGGCAGAATTCACAGCTCAGTACTCACTACTCAATACTCATGAGTACTTTTAAATAAGCTACTCTTTTACTCAAGTAGTTTTTTGGACTACTTTTTACTCTACTCACTCTACATTTTTGAAATGTAATAGTACTTTTACTTGAGTGTATTTTGTCAGTACTCTTTCCACCACTGCTGAGCACCAGTGACAAACATCTAATCTTGTAAAATGTGTGGTAAGTACTGCAACTCTGTAAACACAAAGTACTTGTGATTGCGAATCTCGAAATTGAAAGTAAAAAGCAAGTGCACATTCAAAAATGATTTACATGCTCGCATATTAATAATGGTTCCCTGATGCTCACAATTTATATGCAGTACAACTACCCAACAAACAATTTGTGAGAGAAAGCATAAACATATATTTTTCCTCCTATCTCCTATTCATTCCCATTTGGGGATTCATAAAAATGTTATACATTTTTTTTTTTTTCTTTCTGAACACAGTATTCTGAGTCTTACACATCCCTAAGAGAAGTGTAAAATATTTTTGATTTATTAGAAAGTTAACAGTTAATAAGGAAACACTGATTTCTTAAGTCATGACCACCCGTACTATAGCCAGGGCTGTATTCAGCCCCAACAAAATGTTGCAGAACATTTTTTTAATGGAAACGGTGGTGCACTGAACACCCTGTTCTGAAGACGCAAGAGTTGCAGCTATGGCAGCTGAGAAGGCCATGCTTTGTGTTCTTTTTAAAGAATTTTCAGAGTCTGATGAAATCGGTATAAATACGTGTTTAACACTGCAAAATAAGCTCTATGTTACAGTCACTGCCCTTGCCGTCCAGAATAAAAGAGAACATCCCAATCAAGTGAAGGGATTTGTGGAACCTGTGATTGCTAATTATTGTGATCCAACATTTGCAACACATTTCAGGTGAAGGAATTTTTTTTTATTGTGAGTATTAGGCTTATCATTATTGCTGATCACTGTTGTTGCGCTATGATATTGTAATATTTACCATTATATACATTATATAACCAGAGGAGTATAGAAAAGTTTATGTAAGTGTCACTCCACAAAACAATAGCAAAATAGCAAAACGTAGTTTTTTATGTTACATTAATCAGTGTCTAGTACACATTCCTAAGGAAAGGATATGGACTGGAAGACATTGCAATTACTACATGATATTTAGACAGATTTAAAGACGTTCCAGATCTATACTTGTGCTCCTGTTATTTCAGTTATTTTGCCTTTAATGTAAATAAACACATGCAAACAATATACTTGCTCTTGTGAACTTATTTTGATGTTAATTACATTTACTTACAAATTCCCACTGTATTTAGCAGTATGTGCATCATATGTATACAACAGCAATAGCAAGATTCTCTTAGAAATCAATTCTAATTTAAATTATTTCTAGTTCTTACTTTTTTAAATACCTTGTATTTTCTTTCTCATTTTTATGTGAAGCATTTAATTACCATTGTGTATGAAATTTGGTATAGAAATAAACTTGCCTTGCAACGAAGCTAAAAATATAAACAGCTACAGCATGTTGATATGCTATATTGTTATTATAAAACTCTTACGACAAACATGTCTTCTAATTTCTTCAATTGTTGTGTATACTGAGCTGCAGCGGACACATTTGTAAACGACTTTACTTGGACACATTACTCTTTCTCTTTTCTCTTTAATACTGCATGGTTTATTTACATGTTGCTGCTGATTGGACTGACATTTTTTGCACACCCACCAAACAAGATAAAACTTATCTCAAACCTCATTGCACACCGTTTCCAGAAAACGTCACTCAACATGGTAACTGTAGCAAAATGTTGCACCCATATTTGAGCTTGAATGTGCTCCAGGAGTGTTTTTGTATCAGAATTCTGGTGCATTGTCTAGTGTGCACAAAAAAAATTGGGGAAAAATCATAAATCGTGATGGAAAAAAAGTGAATAGATTTTTAATCGAATTGTGTTAATTTTTTATCGTGACCCTAAGAATCGATGTTAATGGAACCGTGAGGTACTGAAAGGTACTGGATTCCCACCCCTAATGTCCAATATATTTTATATGCACCAAACTTCTAAGAAGTGTTACATGTAATTACAAATCCTCTTCTTAATATTGTTAAATCTACACTTTCATCAGAACATGTTCCAAAAACTTTCAAATTGGCAATTATCAAACCACAGACAGAATAATTTAATTATAGTCCAATCACAAATACACCATTTATTAAAAAAAATTGAAAAATAGTGTTCTCTCAACTAGGTTCATTTTTTTTTTGCATTGTAACAGTAGGTTTCAGGGTTTAAGCTCCACCATAGAATAGAAAGTGTGTATGAATAGGAATGAGACGATAAATCATTGCATTGCGAATCGAGAAATGATTCAGTATCGATTTTGAGATTTTCCAAACATTGCGATTCTTCTCAAATCGATTCTGAGCTTAGTTTTAAAAAGCACTGCCTGTTTCCAAATCTTTACACACACTAGAACCTAAAATAATCATTCATACAATTTGAACAGGTTGAAGCAAATTACGAGGGTGTTCACAGTGGGCTGTGTTTACATTAATCTCGCGTCAGAAAAGCGTTCTGAGCCGAGGTGAAATTACATGACTCAGCCCAACGCACAAATGCTCTTCAGCAACTTCTAAAAACTCAATTAGAGCACCATCTGCTGTTAAAATCTAAGCTTATCAATTATTTCAATTCCAAAGAGCATTGCGATGCATTCGGAAGATATCAGAATCGATCCACGAATGGATTTATCATCAGAGCCCTATGTATGAAGAGATGTTTCATCAGACACAAATATGGAGTGCCACAGGGCTCAGTATTGGGTCCTCTGCTTTTCTCCTTGCATGTGCTTCCCCTGAGAGACATTATTTCACTTTTTACGCAAGAAATACACTTTTTTTTTTTATTTCCCCACACCCTGACAAAGCTTCTTGTCACTTCTCCAGCAGTCAATTTTAAAAATCTGCAAATTACACACAAAGCTTTGAATTCCTCAGTACTTAAGCAACCTTCCACTGTATTATACTCAATCATTTTTAACAGAGTCACAAACATTCTGGCATAGATTTTTTTCCCTGTACTAGTACTTCTTAGACAAACATACATAATCTTATGTTAGATATTTCGATCTTTGGTAATACTGTTCTTGAAACCTATACAGAGAACCCCTTCAATATGACACCCAAATGACTGCTAAGCCAAAGACAGCAGAATCTATCAATAGCCAACCTGAAATTGAAGAGTTCAGAAGCAAAACCAGCTAAAAGCCACCTCGGTCAAAAATGAGATAATGATACTGAGTGAATGCTTTTGACATGTAGTATACATCCATCAAAAATTTTACTTCAAACTCGCTAAATCCCAGTCTCAGCTCAATCAGAAGTGCCAGTACTTACATAGAAACCTATTCATAGGAGCTTGATAAAAATGCTTATTTTAAAGAAAAATGTTAGATGGATTTAGAGGTTTTTGCATCTGAACTCTTCAATTGAAGCCTGAAATAGTCTAGAAACTTGGAAAATATGAAAAATAATGCTGAACACATTTCTGATTTCTTTTCTTTGATTTCAAGTGGATAAATATTTTGTTGCAGTGCTGCCCACGTCTATACATTTAAGCCACGGCTGCACCGTTGCATAATTAACTGATAAAAATGGTTTTCAATTCAGAAACAGACATTGGGTTTAATGTTACACAAAATATATTTGTTTAGGAAATGCATAGTACTTTTCCAAATAACAACTAATGTAGTAGAATCTTCTCAGGTTCAGTTGAAGGCTGTATTACTATTTGTCTTATCATGTGAGGTAAATGTCATCTAAAACCACTTTAATTAAGACACTCATATTCTACAAAAAAAGTAAAATAAATAAATAAAATAATTTCTGTAGAGCTGGACATTTTATTTAGGTATCAAATGAGAGTGTTCAGCTTTGAAAATGAAAACCAACCTGTTGGTTCTTCAGTTTCTTCTTGTTTGACTCTGAAGGCATCTTCAATGTTCATGTCTTCACTCTCCTCTTTAATAGACACCATCTTTATAATAGCGTGTCACATGGAACTCAATTGCTTCAGCTGGAGTTTTTCCTGTTTGGGCACTTTCTTTTTTATAAGATCAGAATAACTAAATCTCTGGGTATGTCTCAATCAGCTTCCACTTGTAAGTCAGTGAATGGATTTAAATAGCCTGAAATAAAAATAAAAATAAATATAACAACTCAAAATTAGAGCAGCATGTTAACATGCAAACTATACATGTTTCTTAATTAGGAATTCATTATTTTTAACAGGTTCCACTTACATGAAACCATTTGCAATTCGTTTGTAAAAGTTGTTTTGTGTTTGTGTTCTCGTTGTATTTAGCAGCAGGAGTCGGACGGCGAGCAGCGATTCAAACGCTTCGATTCACTGAATCATTTGCTGATGCAACTGATTCCATTAACTCGGAGTTTCGAAAAGCTCAGTTTCTCGCATCATGATAAACTGATGCATGAGATAGGGAGCGAAATGAGACGCAGCTTTTAAGCTTTTACTCACGTGCGGATTATTTACACAAACTAACACTCATAAATGTTACCTGCAGTATTACAATGATACATTCAATAAAAATATGCCACTCAACATCGCTTGTAAAAAAAAAATACAAAACTGCCTGATTTTGTATGAAAACACAAACCTTCCTTCAGCCAAAACACAACAGATGCGGGAGCGCGGCTCAGACTTATGACGTCACATCACCAGACCAAAATAAAAGTTCAAAATCCCAATATAGCAGAGGAATTCCGAGTTCATACATAATTAAATGCAGATTGTCCAATGATGTGCTGAAAATATAAAAAAATAATAAAAGAGTGTGAGATTCTGTCTAAAAGTCACAGCTATGTTTAGGTGCAGAAAGCTTTAATGCCAACCATATATTAAAATGGAAAAAAAAAAAAAATAATAAATAAATGTTAAAATAGCTAGTGAATGAGTTCATAAAGCAGAGTTCATACATGTGGCAGTTTTTTATGCACATTAGAATCAGTGTTCTTCCCCAATATGAACATATTATGATTTTATTAAAATAAAACGTATAAAGTTCATTTTAGTCTAAAATTCTCGGTAATAGGAAAAATGTATAACAGTGAATTCCAAGAATCTAAATAAAGCAATTAAAATGTATTAAAATATACTTAAATACAATAACCATAAAATATGAACAACACTGTGTTGTTTGTTTTCGACACAAAACTTGGTGAAATGATTGTAGTGTGTGTGTATTGTCAGAACATTTCCAGCACATTTTAATACCATGATAATATTGATAACCGTGATCATTTTGGTAGTCATTACATTTTTATACCGTTTCTGCTACAAAGAATCCTTAGATCTTGAAAACAAAAAATCAAATCTTTAGATTTTTATAAGATAAACATAATTTTTATTTTTATTTTTGTATACAATCAATAGCACACATAATCACTTTGTTAATCCTTAATCTACAAGTTTTATAGATTTTCTTACATAACTTTTAAATCATGAAAGATTATTCTGATATATTGATCTCTCTCTTTCTCATAAATTTTCCCTGTGGAATTCTGGACAATAATTTTTAAGTATCGATGTCCATTTTTATGTGGGCAGGAATAAATAATTATAATAATTACTCAATACATAATTATTATCATAATCATAATAAGACCTAAAGCATTCAAATAGTTATCATGATAAGGATTATTGGAGCCTAGAGACATCTTAAGCAGGGGTGTCTGAATTTTTCTGCTGGAAATATTTTTTTTAAGGCCCAGCAAACAATGACCCGGTGGTCCGCCAGCGTTTTTTTGGGCGGCACAAATTCAGCGGCTTAACACAGTTGGACCACCGTTGGCTAAAAATCTAAAAATGCTGGGAAAATGGATCTAAAAATGCTGTTGATCTGCTGGTGTTTTTTTGGTGGCACGCCACCAGCGGTTTGCCTCCGCTGGTACACCAGTGGCAAGCGGATGGTCTGTCCTCTTACATGGCTTGTTTTATAAATATTTTTCACATTTATGTGTTACAGTTAAAAGAAATCTGAAGCACTGAATTATAATGATGAACTAATTTTAATATAAAATTACTGCAAGCATGTTTTTAATTTAAATAAATAATTTGAATGCTCGTAAAAACAACAACACGAAATCTTATAAAAATAACAATAATTTACAGATCTAAAATAAAAAGTTCCACTTTGTCCCACTGGTTTGTATGTCTCTGTTGTATTCTCTGATTTCTTTGTCATGTTGACATTAGGCTGAGCATGTTCGAGCTCAAAATTAATTTGTTTCTCTTTAGCCTCTACTAGCAATGTAAAGGACAGATGTTCAGATTTGTCTGCAACACTAGTAACAATAGTATGTGTATAATTTTACGTGTAGATTGAGTAATTCAAGAAATTCAATTATAATGGTTTTAAGTGATCCTACATTAATTGATATTAAGTACTCCTGGCACTGGAAGCGCTGGAATGAATGTTTGTACGTTTTTAAATAGTGTTGTGACATGTATATTTATGTTTGTATCATTTGTATTTTGTTACTTTTGTGGATATGGACCTAAGAGTCTGAAATAAAGGCATGATGACTAGTCACTGTAAAATACTACAGCTGGAGTGACACATGCTGGACTTGAAAAAAGATAGCTGAGAATCTACTACAATAAAATCCTACTAGGACCTCTGACATGTTTTGTTGTGTATGTGTTCCTATGCACCTTACATGACTTTTATTTTGTTCTGACGTCATAGGAACGCTCCGCGCTCTTGAGTCTGAAAAAAGGTTGGTGTTTTTAAGCATTTCAAGCGTTTAAATCGATAGAAAACCGTTCAGACAACTTTATAGTTTTTATAGGCTTTGTAAAATTAATCATCATTTAATCTAACATTTCGCTCGTGAAATAAGTTTATTATTCGGTCACTGGCAAGCAGTGATGAGAGAAACGGAGGTTTTTAAAACTCCGAGTCAAATGAACCAAACGATTCACTGTTTTGAATCGCTCGAATCAGCGCACGATGACGACATCTGCTGCTCAAAACAGTGAAAATGTTGAACGACGAACACACGTGTAATGACAACTTTTACAAATCAACTTTAAATGGTTTTATGTGGAATCTTTTAAATGTAAGTTAATCTACAAATTATTACACACCACATACAAATCATAATTACTCAAATGAACTTTTGTAACTTGTGTGTTATTTATTTTTATTTTTTTCTGTTCTTAGTATGTTTTGGCTAACCAGGTCATTGAAGTATATTAACTCTTACTCTGACTGACTTTACCTTACCAGTGTGCTGACTACTGAACTAGGGAGCTGATTGAGACACACCCAGATTATGATTATAAAGATGGCGTTTATTAAAGAGGAGAGTGAAGACATGAACATTGAAGAAACATTTAGAGTCAAACTTGAAGATACTGAGGAACAAACAGGTTAGTTTTCATAATCAAAGCTGAACTCACTCATTTGATCCTTATTAAAATGCCCGGCTCTACAGAAATATAAAGAGATATAAAATAAATACAAAAGAAGCTGAAATAAAAACATTATTTTGTGTAACATTAACCCAATATTTACTTCTGATTAGTAAACAATGAAGACAGTTTCTAACAAAAACCTTATCTTGAAAAAAGTTTTTATCTTGACATTTGTAGTCTAGAAGTTATATTTTCTACTCATCCTCAAAATTGCCATACTATCATATTAACATACCTGAATGTAAATAGCAGTACATTTTCATTACAAGTTATAGTAAAAAGTCATATGTTAGAAACACCAGCCTACTTATAAAATAATAAAACATTTCTCCAGATGACACAACTTGGTAGAGTTACTGCATGCTATTTATCTTTGTTCTTCATTTAAAGATCTTTGGTAAATAAGATAAAAAAATCTAAATGTTCATGTTTTTGAGCAACAAAAACGTTGCTATCCTAAGCATAAATATATAAAAATGAAAAAAAAAAAAAAATCCCCTTCCATACAGAAATTGAATACAGTAATCAAATGTGGAAAAAAAAAACACTGTATAGTCTTCACTGTGTAAATTAAATATATATTGATTAAAGGAGAGCTCCACTTCCAGAACAATTTACAAATAATTTATTCACCCCCTTGTCAACCAAGATGTCCTTCTGTCTTCAGTCGTAAAAGCATTTCACGCTTTAAAGGACTCTAAACGATCCCAGCCGAGGAAGAACGGTCTTATTTAGCAAAGTGATCGGTCATTTTTTTTTTTAAAAAAAATATAAATTTGTATACTTTTTAAGCACAAAAGCTTGTGTAGCGCCAGCTCTGGGATGCGCGTCCACGACACTACGAATCACGTTTAAGTTCATCGTCTGTGTACTCTGGCTCAAAAAGGTACAGTGTGGCGAAAAACTTCATCTCATTTTTTCCTACAACTTCAGAATCGCCCGACATCGTTGTACCTTTTTGTTTGCAAACAGCGTTTGACTTACTTGCACTTCCTTAGTCTTTGCGAGTTCGCTTTGTAAACAACTGTAATTCCACGTGACCTTTCGACGTGATTCAATAGTACGTAGCGTCGTGGACGCACATCCCAGAGCCTGTGCTACACCAGCTTTTGTGCTTAAATTTTTATTTAAATAAAAAAAATAGACTCTAAGGGCTCTAAATAATCCCAGCCTAGAAAGAAGGGTCTTATCTAGCATAACAATCGGTTATTTTAATAAAAATCTGTTATTTTAATAAAAATAATACAATTTATATCATTTTTAATGCCAAACGCTTGTCTTGTCTTACTTTGCCTGGACTGTTTTTGTTCCGGTTCATGACAGTTAGGGTATGTCGAAAAACTCCTATCTCATGTTCTCCCTCAATTTTGAAATCATCCTGTGAACTATTCCTTTAAGCTGACGTTAACATGTATTTGTCTCGTCTCACCTCAGACTTCATGGCACTCAAAGAGGAGAGTCAAGAACTGAATGAAATGAAAAAGAAAGATCAGAATAAGGAACATCATGATTTCAAAACTGAAGAAACATTGATTAGTTGCTCACAGAATGAAAAGACTTCCTCACCAAAAAAAGCTCAAAGAACACAAACCACAAACCATAATTCCCACATGAGAATTCATACTGGAGAGAGACCTTACACCTGCCCTCAGTGTGGAAAGAGTTTCACATATAAGGGAAATCTTGAGACTCATATGAGAATTCACACTGGAGAGAAGCCATTTGGATGTGATCAGTGTGGAAAGAGTTTTACACAGAAAAAAATCCTTAATGTCCACATTAAAAGTCACTCTGGAGAGAAACCTTTCACCTGTGAACAGTGTGGGAAGAGTTTCTCATTAAATGGAATTCTTCAGACACACATAAGAATTCACACTGGAGATAATCCGTTCACATGTGATCAATGTGGGAAGAGTTTTAAACAGACAAATCATCTTTATGCACACGTGAGAATTCACACTGGAGAGAAACCTTTCGCATGTGATCATTGTGGAAAGAGTTTCAGACACAAATTAACTCTTAGTAATCACATGAGGATTCATTCAAGAGAGAAGAATATCAGATGTCATCAGTGCGAAAGGAGTTTCACAGACATGAATCACCTTAAGAAACATGTTAAAATTCACATTGGAGAAGAGCCTTTCATGTGCCATCACTGTGGAAAGAGTTTCTCAAATAAAGGAAACCTCAAGGCTCACATTGGAGTTCACACTGGAGAGAAACCTTTCACGTGCAAACAGTGTGGAAAGACTTTCAGGCTTAAAGGAAACCTAAAGATTCACATGAGGATTCACTCTGGAGAGAAGCCATTCGCATGTCCTCAGTGTGAAATGAGTTTCTCGTATAACAAAGACCTGAAACAGCATTTGAAAACTCATTCTGGAAAGAAACTGACATTTTCCTCAATGCAACAAGAGGTTTAGAAAAAGGAGCAATTTGTACAATTCATATCGGAACACAATTCATTTGTGGTCAGTGTTAACAAAATATTTTTTTGGATGCTTCACATAGATGCATGTTTGTGTCCTTTGTTAAAGTGTGACAAGAAAAAATGCTGCGTGAAATCAAGTCCATACACCACAGCTTTTTTGCATCCATCTCTTTGTGCTTCACTATAAATTTTTTGTATTTTCTTTTGTGCATATGTACTCCTGTGTCCATACCTGACCATATTCTTTGAGGTAGTTTTAAAAATTCAATGGTTTTGGTAGATTCCCTCTCATTTTGACTATGCAAAGTATGTCACTCAATTCCATGTGTTGATTCCTCTGAAGTATTTGTCAAACTTGTACCTTGCTGTGAAATGCAACAATGTAACTGGAGGATTATAAATAAATCAACCTAAACTGAACAAAAGTACATGTTCCCATTGATTCTAGGCAGTGGTGTAGTACTTCTTTATCAGCCGACTTTGTATATACCCGCTTCTAAATCCACTCCGATCTGCATCATTCAGTAGTGTCCTGCATTAGGCGAAGTCATGACAGTCCACCACATGAATAGCTAATTCAATCGTATGTGAATAAATGCAAATATTCCCTAAAAACACCCAGTAAAGACAGTAATGCGGTCAGGGCCTTGGTGCCGGCTTCCCCTGAAATATGTTTGATGATTGCGTCTGATGCTCCTGCTCTGTCCACTCCTCCACCCCAGATGCTGCCTGTTCATGCTCGAGGGCATGTCAGGGGAGGTGCCAAAGTGGCAAAATAATCATTCTTATTGATTACTAATTTGAACCAGTACATTACAACAAAAACAATATCATAAAAAGGAAAAGAAGCAGTTTTTCTTAATCCAGTGAATAATTTATTCCGGGGGGTTGAATTATGCATATACCCACTTCTTCAGGCACCACTACACCACTGATTCTATGTGTTTTTTAGCTTGTCAAGTTGATTTAAATTTAATGTTGTAACATGGATTTGTTTGCCAACTTCCCACAATTATGGAAAATATAAAATTAAATGTGTAACCATGGACCACAAAACCAGTGTTAAGTAGCATGGATATATTTTCAGCAATAGCTAAAAATACACTGTATGGGTCAAAATGATCAATTATTCTTTTTTATGCCAAAAATCATTGGGGTATTAAATAAAGATTATGTTCTATGGAGATATTTTGTAAATTTCCTACCATAAATATATTAAAACTTACATTTTAATTAGTTTGATATATGCATTGCTAAGAACTTTATTTGGAAAGCTTTAAAGGTGATTTTCTCAATACTTAGATTTATACTTAGATTTTTTTTGCACCCTCAGATTCCAGATTTTCAAATAGTTGTATCTCGGTGTATATATCTGTATAAATCTCAATTTTTTTAAAAAAGCTGACCCTTATGACTGGTTTTGTGTTCCAGGGTCACATATATAATTTTAGTTTTGCTCAGGTTTGAAATATTTTTTATCAGCACAGTTCATTCTTTGTTGTGTTTCAAGTATGCACTATGTACATACACTTACTGCAGGGATGGGCAACTTCGATAGTGACGAGGGCCAGCATTTTTTCTCCTTTATACCAAGGCGCCAGATTACTAATCCACGCCCACAAAACTTCTACTCTTACTCAACTTCCTTTTTGTTGAAGGAAATTAAAGTATAATTAAAGGAGAAGTCCACTTCCAGAACAAAAATTGACAGATAATGTACTCATCCCTTGTCATCCAAGATGTTCATGTCTTTCTTTCTTCAGTTGTGAAGAAATTATGTTTTTTGAGGAAAACATTTTAGCATTTTTCTCCATATAGTGGACTTCAGTGGTGCTCCGAATTTGAACTTTCAAAATGCAGTTTGTAAACGACGTCATAGGAAAATGCGGTTGTAAACGATCCCAGCCGAGGAATAAGGGTCTTCTCTAGCAAAATGATTGGTTATTTTCATAAAAAAATACAATTTATAAATTTTTTAATGTCAAACGCCCATCTTACCTTACTCTGGCTGAACTTTTTTTCCGGTTCATGACAATTCGGGTGTGTTGAAAAACATCTCATGTTCTCCCTCAACTTCAAAATCGTCCTATTAATCTTTTTTGTTAAGGGTGTTTGATCTTCTTTGCATGTTCACTTTGCAAAGACTCGGTCAGTGCTTCTGGAGTGATGTAGGATGATTTTTAAATGATTTTTGAAGTTGAGGGAGAAAATACGATTGGAGTTTTCTGATATATCCTTTCTTGAACCATAACATCCAGACTTCAGGGAGAGCAAGACGAGTGCTTGAGATTAAAACTGTTAGATTTAAACACTATTTTTAATGAAAATAACCAATCGTTTTTCTAGATAAGACCCTTCTTCCTCAGTTGAGACCATTTACAACCGCATTTGGGATCGTTTGAAGCCGCATTTAAACCACATTTTGGAAGTTCAAAATCAGGGCACCATACCACTCCTTTGTATGGTGAAAAATCCTGACATTTTTCCCTCAAAAAACATAATTTCTTTCTGGCTGAAGAAAGAAAGACATGAACATCTTGGATGACAAGGGGGTGAGTACATTATCTTTAAATTTTGTTCTGGACGTAGACTTCTTCTTTAAGTTTTCTTCTGGAATTAATGCTCAAAAATATTTGAGCGTTAACTACAGCTTTGTGGTAAATCAATCCCTTTTATATAGGTATCATCCCTTTTATATAGATCAAGATCTCTGGTGCAACCATGTCCAAAAAGCACCGTGCCATTTACTCTTCTTGCATGTTTAGTTGTACTGTAGCCACTGAGCACTGTATCAAACACCTGCTTCACTTTAGGGTGAGCATGTATCATCACAATCTTGCCAATGCGCTCTACTTGTTTCAGTAAGAGAAAAGATGTCACTATCTGTAAGGGTACAGATTGTGTGCAATTGTATAGTTTCAACAGAAATCCATTGCTTCATGACTGTATGCACTGTAACACCATAAGGACCATAAGTTTCTGACACTGTCACTAAGATGAAGAAGAATGAGAACATTGTATGTCATATGTGTTGTGCCATACAGGGTCTCAAAATTCCGAACACACTCATTTAGAACTTGGGATGCACAAAAGAGCTCTAGCTGTGCAATGGCTGTTGTTTACAACACAAAAACGCTTGGCACAAACGTAGGAAGTGTTCAAAAAATTTACATGGAAGAATAGAATTCAAAACGATGGGAGCATAAAACAAGAAAAGCTTGCCATTCTGATGCTTTCCAGTAGGCTGTGGTTAGGATAGATCTAGACAGCATGTTAGAGGTTAAAAATTTTCCGTTTTTCTATTACAAACTGTCAAACCACAGGGTGGACATCTGCCTCATCACACCTAAATCAATGCAGTGCATGTTTTCTACAACAAGCCCAGAGACAATGTAAAAAAAGGCAGTGACACAGAGAACAAAGGTCGTAACTCCAATTTTACCATAATCAAAAACGTGCTTACTCTGCTGTTATTTAGTCATTTAATGCACTAGAATAATACTATTTGTGGAATACTACTATTTGTGGAATACTACGTGGAGACTCATTTTTAATTAGTA
>JAHKKF010384419.1:0-10607 GCA_019740295.1 Labeo calbasu | reverse complement strand
ATAAAGTCCCATTAGTTAATGATAATTCATGCATTAATTTGTTAAAGTATTTATTAATTTTTGTTATGTTAGTTTTAAAAATATAACTGTTTATTGTTAGTTCATGATAGCTCTAGTCCAGCATTTATTACAAATGGAACGTTACTTTAAAATGTTACCAGTATTTAATAACATACAACCATTAAATGAATCTAAATCATTTTATATGGCATTGTTGCTCTCTTTCCTAGGGTGTGTGTGTGATCATTCAAAGCTTATAATCATTGTTCCTAAACATAATGTAATCAGTGCTGCGGGTTGCCAGATCCCCCACACTCCACCCTTGTGGTGGATTGTGAGATTATTGCTGTGAAGTTATGATGGAGGCATGACAAAACAAATGGGTGGTCCAGTCATAACTCATCTGGTACTTTTTTAAGGTGTGTCCACACACACAAAAAAGAACATTTAGAAAAACAAACATGCGTGCACTCTTTCCCTCTGTTCATAAATCTATACATTACACGGCATTTTGAAAGCCCTCATAATTCTTAAAAAGAAAATGTTGCCCGCAATGTGAAGGATAAGTGATCTGTTTGCGCATTACAACTCTCATGGGAATCATAAGGAAATCAAGTTTAAAATACCGGCCACATTGCATAATCAGATATGGGCGGGGAGGAGGAAGGGGAGGGGGAGGGGTCACCTGAGCAATGATAAAACTGAGTCATTTTACTATCAGATGAAAGCATGAAAGCCATATATGGGCACAGCTTTTTGTGCTCACGACACTGTGTTTGTACATCCGTTGACATAGCACCCAGGGCTAAATAATGGGATTACTATTCATTTGCATAACTTGACAAAGCAAACTTAATTTAAATAAAAACTGATGCTGCTGAAGTCTTTTAGTTATGTGCCGCATTGCATGTTGTACTAAATATACTTTAAGAATATGCCTTTGTACAGGCAGATCTGGCCTTTTTATTGATTTATTGGTTGACTTTGATGCTGTCAAATAGTCTGTTGAGTTATCATCGTCTGAATGATCTCGCCTGGAGTTTGTTTGAATTAACTGTCTTTCATTCATGACGGTGTTTTAAATGAAAGAACTTGTTTATCTAATCCTATCAATCACAACACAAAGGATAGATAGTACCTGACTGTTTCTTCCAATCCTTTGACAGCTCATCCAGAATAAAAAAAACCAACACAACCTTTATTAAAAAAAAAATGCTTTTATTCAGCAAAAATGCATTCAATTGATCAAAAGTTACAGAAGATTTCTGTTTCAGTGTGGTTCTTTTGAACTCTCTATTCCTTAAATAATCCTGAAAATGTATCACAACTTTTTTAAGCAGCACAACTATTTTCATTACAGATAATAAGTGTTTCTTAAGCAGCGAATCAGCATATTAGAATGATTTCTGAAGGATCCTGACATGATTCTTGGACATGAACTGGAGTAATGATGCTGAAAATACAGCTGTTCTATCACAGGAATAAAAGATGAGTAAAGTTTGAGAACAAACAAACTTTGAGTTGGCTTGAGAAAGTCTAGCATGAAAGTTGATGTTGCTATCATGATTTAGCATTGCTTACATGATTTAACATGTTGTTAGCATGTTTTAACATGATTAGCTAGCATTTTTATAGGCTGATTACAATGTTGTTAGCATATTACTAGCATGTTAGCATGAATAACAAGTTAGTAGCATGATTCTAACATGATTAGCAAGTTACTAGCATGTTTATAGCCTGATTAGCATGTTGCTAGCATGTTTTTAACATGATTATCATGTCACTAGCATGTTTCTAACATTATTAGCTTGTTACTTGCTTGTTGCTAGCATGTTGTTAGCATGATTAGCATGTTGCTAGCATGTTTCTAGCATGATTAACATGTTACTAGCACGTTTCTAACATTACTAGCTTACTAGCATGAATAGCGTGTTACTATGATGTTGTGAGCATGATTAACAAGTTACTAGCATGTTGCTAGCATGATTAGGCAGTTACTAACATGTTACTAGCATGATTAACAAATTACTAGAAAGTTACTAACATGATTAGCATGTTACTAGCATGTTGTTAGCATGATTAGCAAATTATTAGAATGTTGCTAACATGGTTAACAAGTCACTAACATGTTGCTAGCATGATTAGCAAGTTACTAGCATGTTGCTAGCATGATTAGCATGTTACTAGCTTGTTAACATGTTTATTATGATTAGCATATTACTAGCTTGTTGTTAGCATGTTTCTAGCATTAATGGCATGTTGCTAATGTGATTAGCAAGTTACTAGCATGTTGCTAGCGTGATTAACGTGTCTAGCACGATTAACTTATTTAAACCAGCTAAAACTAGTTGATTCTGTAAAAACCAGCTAAAACCAGCCTAGGCTGGTTGTCTAGTCTTAGCTGGTTTAAGCTGAAAATAGCTGGTTTAACCTTGACTGGTCTTTTAGCAGGTCTCCCAGCTTGGCCAGTTAAGACCAGCCTGACCAGCTAGAAAGTGGCCAAAACCACTTTAAACCACTGTAAAACCAGCTTGGGAGACCAACCAATGCAGCCATTCAGCTTAGGCTGGTTTTAGCTGTTTTTTAAGTATGGAGTTGTTAAGCTTTGCTATAGCAATAAACAGCTTAGATGCACCATAGGTCTCTTGCATAAAAGTTTTCACCCCCTCAATGAACATCTGTGGGATTTTAGGTGGTTTTAATAGCCTGGTTTTCGAAAACCGTAAGCTGAATCAGTTAGAAAATATATAGCATCTAACTTCAGACCAGTCTGAATGTCTGACATGAATTTGGTGGTTGTAGCTTTAGCTTTGTAGGATGTAGCTTCAACTTTCCAAGATATTTTCTCAATCTCCAGCTCCAAAATGATGTGCAAGACCTTGCAGTGGTAAGATTAAAAAAGGCTAGTTGTTATCCAGTGCAAAGGAGTTGCATGTTCAGCACATAGTGTTTGGTTTGATGATGTCATGGTGGAGGTTTAGACTAGGTTTGTAAGTCATATAATGGTCAGAGACAGTTGAGTGCTCAAAGCATCTGCATGTGAAAGACACTGGGCTCAATGCCTGGCTTTCAAGCATTTCTGATGCCAGCACTGCGTAAAAAAATATTGAGCAATATGTGCCATCATCCAGGCTGGTTGTTTGGAAAAACAGGATCATTTAAACTTAAAATCAGATATTTTTTTCCCATCTGGGCAGGTGATTTGTGCAGTGCACACAAAGGGTGTGGCGCTAACCAAATGTTTTTTTCCCAGTACCTTATCAGCACTCAAAAAACTGTTTGCCTGTAACATTGACATAGTCATGAAGTGTCACACAGTGAGTCAGGCTGAATCCGGTAGGTGTGACATCTTATTTTTAAAACAATTTGTCTACCTGTCAGTCTAAATTTTGTATTTCAAAAATACAAATGCCATAGTACAGTACAACACGACATGGTGTTTAGCGTCACTAGAGCTGGACACCTGTTCTGGTTTTATTTCGTACACATTCAGGCGTGGACAAAAACCACATGATTGAAGTGCACGGAATGTTCCAGATGTGACGGCACCTGATAAAACACATGGCAAGTGTCTGAAACATTCCTCAGATCTGAGACAGAACAGCAAAACAGACAGCAGTCAGTCAGAGATGGGGGACGCTGATAGATTAAAAGAAGGGGAGATGGTGGGAAAGGTGGAGTAAGAAGGGTGGGGGAACTTACTGGATGTCTGATAGTGTGACTAAGATGCACAGCACATTCCACCAACTCTTTGTTCTGCTTCTCAGTAGGATCAAATTTGGGAGGAGGAGAGTGAGGGGAAATGCTTTGTGTGTGGCTCAATCATCCAGTGTCTCATTTAAAATCCTTTTGCACTTTGAGCACGTTTGGTAACGTGCAAAAGTGCATGCACATTCCCATTTGCACACATAAAATGCATTGATGATCTGTTTGTCTGTCTGTGTGTACAATAAATTGTTTAGTTCTGTGTACAGTGCCCTCCACAAATATTGTCACCCTTGGCAAATATGAGCAAAGGCAGCTGTGGAAATACATCTGCTGCATTGTTTATCTTTTTGATCTATTATTTTAAAAAAATCACAAAATTCTAACCTTTCATTGAAGTAAAAGAATGGAAAGTTGGGCAGAAATCTCATTATGAAATAAATGTTTTTCACCAGTTCACACTGGCTCTCCTGTATTGTTTTTCTAAATATTTCTTATTGTTTTAAAAAGCACATGGCACAACAGTTTCATCACTTTAAAGTGTCGCAGTGACTGTCTTTTTGCAGTAACTCACCTGTCATAGTTTAATGAGTGGGTAGATGAAGCGACACGAGGTTAGATACATTGAAAACAAATGAGAAAACAGGACATATCCTGCATTTTGTCCACAAAATAATAAGACCATGCATTATTTTAACACATTATTTTATTATTTCACACACAGTATCTTAAGTTCTGCGAGCCATGCGCATTTTCTTTTGTCATCGTTGCATGTAAATTATGCAATGCATACATCACAGGACATGGACAGATGTGCTGTTATGCACAACAAAAGAAAGAAAATGACGTGTTCTACGGAACCACAAAGAGAATAAATACGAGTTGAAATTGCTTTTGAATTCACAATCGTTTTTTTTTACTTTCACTTTCGAATTTCGCAATCGCACGTGCTCTGTGTATACTACAGCGGCAGTACTTACCACACATTTTACAAGATTGTCAGTGGTGCTCAGGATCTGTAAATCATTCACCATCGTCTTCAGTCATTTCTCTCTACTCCGTTCATGTGGTAAGTGAAATTGTATGTACTGTAATGTAACAGGCTAGCAAGCAGCTAACCATGTCCCTTGTGTGGCTTGCCTTATTTTATCAGAACACGTGTTTTCCGTGCCTTTCTGAATACAGACCTCTATATCTCTAATATGGCAAACATGCCGGGGGAGCTGAGCCCATTTGGAACTACGGGAGCCCAGAGGAGAGCGTCAGCGGATGTTAAAGAGAACCTGATCTTATGACGAAAACGTACCTGTGGGAACCTTTTTCACAAGATGCGAAATACGTACCGCCATGTACATTTTGTGACATATCCGATGTGAAATGTCCAGTGAGTGGCGCTAAAAGAGTGTTCTTTTTTTTCCCCCCGGCACAGATGAATGTACATATGGTATGTTTTATGTGATGTTGGTTTTGTGTGCATCACCACAGTTCTGACTTGAAATGTCTATTGAGTGGCGCTATAACTCTAATGCTTTGGACATTTTAAAATAACATACCATCTGCACTACACCTAAATCTACCCGATAGTATGAACAAACAACAAATGGAACGTAAAAACGCAATTGCAAGCATGCCGTTTTAGCTTGTTTTCAGCTTTCAGCTCTTTCATCGTGAGTCATGTTTTTCACGGGATTCGTACCCAATGATTCCGCATCCTAAGTCCAATTCTGTGTCAGCTGAGCTAACGAGCAAGCTTGTTACATCCTGAAAGCATACATTTGGAGCTATAATCATAACTGTGTACGAAAGCGATTTACAAGTGCTGTTTTACTACCTCTAGTGTTCATTCCTGTTGGAAACTGCGGTGAAACTGCATATTTTGCGTCTTGCGTAAAAGTTCTCACAAGTACATTTTCGTCATGAGATCAGGTAGGAAATTTCATAAACAAAAAAGGTTTGTTGTCATTTGTGAATAGTGTAGATGTATGAAGTACCACTCATGCTTAAGTCACTGAACCAGCTCGAATACATTGCAAAATCTACAGGAAATCTTTTAGCCTTTTCCAGACTGCTTTCCTTTAAAAATGACTGGATTTTACTTGTAAAATAGCAGTAAACATGACTGCTTCTTAGAGCTAATTTACACAGAATGTGTTTTTGCATTTAAAAACGTGAAACGCAGGGCAGTATTGATGAAAAAGAAAAGAAAAAGCAAGGTCTAGAGATGAGTTTTTGAGCACTAAACTTTTTAAACACTGAAAAACAATGAAATCGGAAGCACAGTGGAATGCAAAACCAAGAACGATACTTATAATAACTTTAACTATGACATTTAATGGCGAGAATAGCAAAGTCCACAGCACAGCTATAACAATAATGTCACGGAGGAACAACATTGTTGAAATCACTTTCAGAATGTTATTTTTTTCAGTTGATAAACAATAAAATACAGCAGGCAATCTGAATCCATCCGGCTTTTAAGACAGTGAGCATTAAAAGCGGCAGATGACTGATCCACTGATATTAGTTATCGTTTTAGTTTTCTTTATGGTTGAGGTTCATGGTTTCAACAATAAAGCTGTTGCTATGCCTTTTCTACAGGTGTTGCTATGCATTTCCTCTGAGTGTTTGTTGATATACAGTTGCTATGGTGTTTTAGGTGGTTGTTTACTGGCTAAAGTCCAAAGATCCCAATCCAAAGTTTTTGTGATATTCCAGTCCATAGATATACATCAGATTTCCTCTTAAAGGAGAAGTCCACTTCCAAAACAAAGATTCACATATAATGTACTCACCCCCGTTCAGGTCTTTCTTTCTTCAGTCACAAGGAAATTGTGTTTTTGAGGAAAACATTTCAGGATATTTCTCCATATAATGGACTGATATGGTGCCCGAGTTTGAACTTCCAAAATACAGTTTAAAGAAGAAAAATACGGTTGTAAGAAGAAGAGTCTTATCTAGCAAAACGATCAGTTATTTTCATTAAAATAATACAATTTAAATACTTTTTAATCTCAAACGCTCATCTTGCTTTGCACTGCCTGAACTGTGTGTGTTCTGGCTCAAGACAGTTAGTTACTCCAATCGTATTTTCTCCCTTCAAAAATCATCCTACATCACTGCAGAAGTCTTTGCAAAGTGAACATGCAAAGAAGATCAATCACCCTTAACAAAAAAGGTAAAACAGTGATATAGGTTTGGACCTTCAACCCGTTGGCTCCCATTGAAGTCCACTATATGGAGAAAAATCCTGGAATGTTTTCCTCAAAAACTTTAATTTCCTTAACCTTAAAGAAAGACAAGGTAAGTAAGTTATTAAGAATTTTTTATACTGAAGTGAACTAATCTGCTTATGTCTGCATGCAGCACTTTACATGCAGAGGTTCAATACAGCAATTTGTTCAAAGCGCAAATTCAGGCATGGAAAATCACACAGCAATTAGTGTGAAGAATTCCCCCTCTTACGTAAAACAAGCTCCAAGAATACATTCCCAAGGCAGCAGGAAACAACTTTCCCCTTCATACGCTTTTTTTTTTTTTCACTACGCCACCCCAGCAGCTCTTGGCGAGTTCTTGTGAATTTTACACACCACATTTCACAACGAAGTCGCCCCTACAGCTCCAAGTCTTCTGGAACAGCAGCGCAAAGGCGCCGGCTCATTTACAATGTCCAGCGTACTGAGACCGAACTTTTACAATAGGCCGGACAGATGAGGGGAGGTGCCATACAGTGGAAACGCTCTCTGAATGAAAGAACCACTGTGTGCTTCTCAAAGGCCCACAGCAGCTCACTCACACTCAGTAGCTCTTAAATTAGTGAAGACGGGAAGACTATGTGTGTGTGGTGAAATGGAAAGAAGTGTTGACTTACGAGTGAGAGAATATTTTCAGCCTTTGTGTTGGATGATGAATTATAAACACACTAGGAAGGACTTTTCGTGCAAGGCTGTGACATTTAGGCGAACAGTGGCATCTTCACCATGTCTGGATTCTTCGCTTTTTATAAGGTCATAAAAATCTTGTCAGATGATTCAGTGTTGCATTCATCTGGCTGGGACCCCACAGACTTATTAGCCAGCATTCTTGGAGAGACTGCATAATGATGTTTCACAGCAGCAAGGCATGGGGTACTCCAAAGAAACATGGCTGGGTCCTCCCTTCTCATTTTGCTGGAATGATTCATTGTTTCGTTCCAGACAGTGACAACAGACACACATTGTGCTGCTTTCACCACTTCTGAAATGGTCCTGCTACATTTAATGTAGCAAACAAGATTTTCACACTGCCACAATGCTACAGTGTTTTGGTTGGTCGCCAGAGTATTGCAGTATGGTTGCAAATGTGTTCTAATGGGTTTTTAGCACATTGCAATTACTATGGTGTAGTTTACTAGCAAAACAGTGCACACACAAGTGTCTATGATATACTTTTTGTGAGAAATAACTTATGTTGCTTACTTGCTTACTTGTTATAAGTAAATGTTTTTTTGTTTTTTTTCACGTCAGGTGAAATTCATAAATTTAATTTGGTCACACTTTATTTTAAGGTCCAATTCTCACTATTAACATATCATTAACTATGACTTTTGCGTCAGTAAACTGCTAAATTGCTGCTTATTAGTAGTCAGTAAGGTAGTTGTTAAGTTTAGGTTTAGTTATGGTCATGCAGAATATGTGCTTTATAAATACTAATAAATAGCCAATGTGTTATTAATTAGCATGCTAATAAGCAACTAGTTAATAGTGAGAATTATACTAAAGTTTTACCTTTCATTTAAACATATTAAAATTGCATGATTTGAGCTATTATTGAGTTCTGTAGCACAAACATTGTAGCGCTATTTAAGGTTAGGTTTATTATTATATTAACTTAAACTTTCATTAACTTAAATTGTAATTACAATAAGTTATATATAATTAATTATATAATTATATATAATTATAATCAGTCATAAAAAATATAAAAAAAAGATCTGTTCAAATATGGGGAAAAATTATAATAAATAATTATAATTGTTACAAAATGTCCATACTATAGTATTTTTTAATAGTTTGACTTTGCTCATTTTATTATATGCGTTTGTCAATTTCGTTATTTTATATAGATATAGTTTTTATAGTTTCAAAATTTTATTACTTCAGTTGAATTTAGTTTAATTTTAGTTCAATTTTATTTTAGCTTCATTTTAATTAACAAAAACGATTTGGTAATCATTAATAATGTTAACAAAGGTATTATTGTCAAGTGTTACTAATTTTAATAGTTTAAGTGGTAATACTATACAATAAGGTGAGATTTGTCAATATTAGTTAATGTATTAACTAACAAGAACAAAAAATGAACAAAATGTATTACACTATTTACTAATCTTTGTTAATGTTAGTTAATAAAATACAGTTGTTCATTGTTTGTTACTCACAGTGCATTAACTAACGTTAACAAACACAACTTGTGATTTTAATAATGCATTAGTAAATGTTGAAATTAACATTAAGTTTATTAAATGCTATAGAAGTATTGTTGACTTTTAGTTCAAGTTAACTAAAGTAGTTAACTAATGAACCTTATTGTCTCACAATAGTGCTTTTAGATTGTGTCCTTGTGAGAAACATCAAAACAACGCCCAGCCTCAAATGCTCTCTCAAAACCAAATAGAGGAGCAAAATGGAGACCATTTGAAACCAGCAATTGTGCAGGACTTGGCTTTGATCTGGCAACCCCGCTGACCTCTCTCCTCTCCCTTCATTGCTCATGGCTCTTTCTCTGGTCAGAGAAATACCTCATATGTTTGTGGATAGTGGCACAGTAGTCTGAAATTGGATAGACAGTGTGAAGACCATGTATCAGCAGCGTATGTCTCAGGTATTAGTTGTCGGGAATGAGCTGAAAATGACACATGACTCATTGTGGAGCACTTTAGATCACCGTGTGTGTCTGAGCATGTAGTATTAGTCTAATAATTGTTTTGTTTTAATTGTATTTTTTGTTATTGTAAAGCACATTGGTCAACGTGGGTTATTTTTAATTGTGCTATTTAAATAAACTGTCATTGGGCTGTAGTAGATGTATTGTATTTCTTTATTCACTCACTATCACTATTACTCTCTATTACTTTAATCACTCTCAATCTTATTATTCAAGCCAGTAGGCCAAGGTTTCATTCTGCCCCTGGCTCATTCTGTGTTGACTTTTCCATAAATACAGGAAGGCAGGGGGTAACCTCTAAAGTTGGGTTCCTGTTAATGTTTTTGTCCTGCTCTACAGGAAGTTCCACCTCAGCAAAAGACAATCCAGACTGAGTCTTGGAGGCCCAGGGGTCAGTGATAAGGAGGGGCGATGCTATTTCTTTTCTTTTTGATCGGATACAAAAATCAATGCCAGCACTGCAGATACCAATACCTGTATTAAAAGAAAAGCATTTGAAATCAAAGCAGTAATTATATCATTTAAAAGTTGGTATTAATAGACCTATGTTTTACATTTATTTCTTGTGTATTAACAATTCAAACACATATGTGTATTATCAAACACACACAAAGTCAGCTGGTGTCATATAATACTTAAATAGCCTACTTTGTTTGCATGATAGTTGTTTTTAGGGTCCTATGATTTGTGGAATTGAATTGTGAATTGTGGAATCCAGTCAAAAATGTAACTTACTGTATAATGTAGAATTTCATGGAATTTGCCAAATTTTGAATGAATAAATCAAAAGTAGGTCAGTACAAATGGAAACGTAAAGGTCTTCACAGCAGCCCGTCAAAATAAAAATTCGGTTTAACTTGAAGAAATTGTAACAGAAATATGTGACATCGTGATTTATTGTTTATTAATGTTTTGTCATGCAATGCAGGGATGCAATGCAGGAATCCTCAAACATTTTTGTTAGCCAAACCCCTTAAAAT
>JAHKKF010384417.1:0-14121 GCA_019740295.1 Labeo calbasu | reverse complement strand
TTTATTTATTTATTTATTTATTTATTATGTATTCCATTATCTTCTTACAGGGTCGCCTCCCACGTTACCTCATCCACCAGTCACTGGCCGCCACCATGTTCGAGTTCATGTCTCATCTCAGGCAGCGTATAAATGAAGTCCACGTCTCCTACCGGTGACGGCTTTGACTCTTTATCCAGCCACAGTTTACATCGTGGTAACTTCAAATTACACTGTGCCATATTCAAACTACGACTGCCATGAGGAGACACAGCATTGCGTTTGCCTGGCGGGAGGTTGTTACGGCTGTCTGCGTCTTGGAAACTTTGACTGAATGTTTGGCTGCATTTACACTGAAGTTTATATAGATGTACTACTGCAGCACATGAGTAAGAGGTCATAACTCATACTGTCGAACCCCACAAGAGCTGGAAACATGCACAGGAAGTTATCAGAGAGCTGCTCGTGGTATATGAGAAGAGAGCAGGGGAAATGGATTATGCCTAAAACCACTGTTGTCCCCCTACTGAACAGGACTGAAGGCTAGGACGGTTTCTATATTCTGAGCCAAATACGCTGTGGTTGCGCATTCTGCTTTTACTTATGCCTTAATCGAACATGCACACACATTCATACTCATTATAATTATTGTTTTAGTTCTTAGTATGATTTGCAATCGGCTCTCACGGCCTAACATTGCTGTATTAGATAATTAGAAGTAAATGCATTAATCTGTAACATAGGTCAGCATCCTGCCATGTATATGATCATTTGTCTAATAATGTATACGGTTAAGAGTTAGACTGGTTAACTAGGACTCAAACCATTTGTATAAAACATGCTGCAACTAAAAAAAAGCAAACACTTGTGCTTGGTTTTATTTTATAAAAACTGGTTTGATGCAGCTCAAAATCCATCTGAAATGAATATAATGGGCCTTTTGTTAAAATGCGTGCATTTCTTTCTTTATTGCATGTCAGTTTGTTTTCTCACAGAGCATTACTGTCTTTTTTTTTTTAATTACACACTCATGTTTACCACATATATACAGGGCATAGCAATTTATAAACAGGAAACTAAGGCATAGTCAGCAGTTGTTTGATAAGTAGTGTCTCTAATAGAAATGTGAATGTGTCCTTCATTAGTTGCCTTGAAGCAAGCAAGCAAATTACTTGGTTTTAACAGAGAGGAAAGACACTGTTACAGGGTATTGGGCTTCCTTTTATAGGACGCACATGTTTAGGTCGGTTTATCGGTGGTATCGTAAATGAAGTTGATCTTTTTTTTTTTTTAAACAGTCTTGTTCTGTACTTTGTTTTGCAGCCTTCTTGGCTTGTACTTGTGTGCCTTTGTTAGTTTCCCTCACTGAAATCACAAGTTGCTTTCATTATTTAGATTTCTTTTGTATCTGAACACTTTGTTTTGGCCTCTATGGACTGTAACCACATTTGTTTGTGCAGAGCCTTTTGCAGTTCACTTGAATTCAGGTTCTGTCTGAATGATATTTTTATACTGATTTACAGTAATATGAAGCAGAAGTTTGTCATGTAACTTAAAAATCATGATTTTTTTTTTTTAATGAAGATTCAACATTTAATAAAATTAACAAACCGTTTACACTCGATGTCTGTTGCGTGTTTCAGATTTATAGTTTATTACACGGTGAGCCCGAGTGAGTACACACTTAAACAACACTTTTAAAAGTATGAATGTCATACGATAATACATAAATATTTTGTATGTTTTGATGCCAAAAAAGGGCAGCAATTTTCAATAGTATCAGGTATACCAGAAAATATATTTACATTTTTTAAAATTATATATATGGGCTATTGTCCCACAGCCAAAAAAACAAACAAACAAAAAAAACACATTTAAAGAGCATTTAAGTAAAAAAAAAAAGAAGTTCAAATGGATTTTTTTTTTTAATTTGTCATTTTAAATGGAAAAAAGTAATATAGTATAATTTATAAATGCAGTGATTTCTTAACACATGGTTCTATAATGTAAACATTTTTTGTAAACATGTAAACAACTAGAAAGAAATGTTTTGCTGGAACACTATCTCTAGTTGAAATAAATGACACTTGGTTTAATATTTTATCTGATTCAATGACATTCAGACATTTAAATTGTAGTTTTGTGTCCAAATACTTTGTACTTTGGTTATATACAGATGAAGTCAAAAGTTTACATACACCTTGCAGAGTCTGCAAAATGTTAATTTTTCTACCAAAATAAGAGGGATCATACAAAATGCATGTTTTTTTTTATTTAGTACTGACCCGAATAACATGCATATGATGAATAATTTTTCCTTCTGAAGCATCAGTAAGAGTTTGAATCTTCTGTAATAGTTGAATATGAGTCCTTCAGTTGTCTTCAGAGTGAAAAGATGGATCTCAAAATCATACAGTCATTGTTGGACAGGGTTCAAATACACAAAAATGCTGAAAAACCAAAGAATTTGTGGGACCTATAGCGGGCAGTTTAACTATTCAGGACAAACAAGGGACTCATGAACAACTATCACTAAACAAAAAAACAGCTGTGGATCATCCAGGTAACAACACAGTGTTAAGAATCAAGGGTATGTAAACTTTTGAACAGGGTCATTTTTATAAATTCAACTATTATTTTTTCTTGTGGACTATATGTAAATGTCTTTTATGTGAAATGTCTTATTTAGGTCAGTACTAAATAAAAAATAACATGCATTTTGTATGATCCCTCTTATTTTGGAAAAAAAAAAAAAACATTTTGCTGATTCTACAAGGTGTATGTAAACTTTTGACTTCAACTGTATGTCTATAATAATGTAAACATATTTGGTCTTTTTCCCATCTCTTTCTTTAAAAACATCCTGACATAATCACAAGGATTATTATTTGTATTATGCTTCTTAAGTGAAAAGCCTCTGGCAGAGCAAGTTGTGCGCAGCTCACCATGTGATAGGACACAGCCTATGAGCCTCTCACATGAGTATCACACATCAAACACTTCTCTAGTTCCCTCTTTTTTCTCATATAAATTCAGAGGCTTGAATTTTTTTGTTGGTTCCATGCATCAGTTGATTCTCAGTGATCTTTGTACACATTTGCAAGGTTGTCTTACTTTCAGACAAACTTTCAGCCACATTGATTAAACCAAAAGATGCAATAGGAGATGTGATGTTTGTTACTCCTTAAGGAAGAATTAAATTGCATATCTTATAAGTGTCTGTTTAGTTCTGGGTTTTTGTGACCACAAACTTGAGACAGAAATTCCTGCATTTTTATGATGCATGACAGCTGGCAAAAATAAGTAAATACCACTACCTCTGGATTTAACTTGCTGGGGAGACATTTATATATATACATATATATACATATATGTATATATATGTATATATATATATATATATATATATATTGTGTGTGTGTGTGTATATATATATTAAAAAACCTAAACTAACTTAAACCTAAACAAAACATTATTAAGCAATGAAGTTTATCATCGCACTGAAAATATTAACTAGAAATAATAAAATATATATATATATATTAATATAACTAATAAATGTAACTAGTACAAAATGCAAAAAATTACTAAATGAAAACAAAGTATAAAAATAAATGCTAAATCAAAATATGAATAAAAACTGTAACAGTTTATATATATAATTCTAAAATAACACTGACCTGCTGTTATATCCTTCTCAAATACAGTATGTATTAGTTTAATTATTTTGCTACTGAGCACGAGGTTTTCCATGAAATGTGAGCAGGAGATTTAGGATTATTGGTTTTCACAATAATATGAAGCAACAGTGTTATATAATCACTCTTTTACTTTCAAACCTGCTTCATTTTCACTATAACCGTTTAAAAAGCGCAAGAAGTACTGGACGTGCAATGCGAATCCGAACTGTTGAAAACGTTCACAAAGGTAAAAGCACATTTGTGTTTTGCGGCTGTAGGACAAGTGGCTTTATTTAGAGGTCTGTGATGGCCTCAGGTTACGCAGCTCAGACTCATGTGATGTTATTCATTCCAGAGAGAGACTTAAACGTTTTAGCTCTCTGGGCCACAAACGATGCTTCACTTCTGGATACGTGAAAATTGTGTGTAGACCTGAATTGATGGATTCAGCATTTCACCAGCAGTTTCTGGGGTAAGTTACATCAAGGCTATACATCACACTGTTACTTTCATCTGAAAATATACAACAAATGCTGCTGTGAGGGACGAGGCTCACCCTGAAGAACCCGGAGAACCACATATGACTCTGACAGCTTGAACAAAGGCAAGAAGATTATTTTTTTCCTCAGAAATCTCACCTTTAGTTCCTTGGGAAGGCAGACGCGGTGTTTAACACTCGTCCCTTTCCCATCTTCTAGTTACGAGGATGGGTGCCGCCTTCAAGAAGTTCTGTATTCGATTCTGCTGTTGCTGCTGCTGCGTGGAAGATGATGAGGAAGAAAAGAGACCTTTACTTAGGTATTACTTAGGGGATGTGGGTTCAGGTTGTTTTTGAAACATACCTGACCATTGATGGTTTGATTTTTTGCTTTGTCTCAAAATGTTCTCTTATTTTTTACAGGAGAATCTTTAGTACAAATTGAGCTATAACTTACATATTAAAAGTTTTGCTAATGCTAACTTTTTATTACATGTGTAAGTTTTTCATAAACAATTTATAACTCACGGCCCAACGTACTTCGGCTTTTTTCCTTTGGTCCGACAGACATATTGACTGACAGAAAAAAAAATTAATAATAATAATTTTAAAACAAAAAAACATTTTCACTACTAATTACCAAGTGATATCACACTGTTTTCGTCGCTGTTTCAAGGTACGACATCTTCATATGGTGACAGTATTTTAACATTTTGTTTGTGTGTGTTTGTGTCAGTCACGATACGTTGGAATATTTTGACCGCGAAGCGAAAAGAAGGCGGGACCAAGAGACCAACCTGTGGAGTGAACCTGGAGACCCCTCCCACTCTGAGAGAGACGATGACCGCGCGCTTTACAACCTGCTGCAGAGCAGAGCCAAAACCCAGCGAGGATCTCACGTATGACACCACTATTATACATTAAATTTATTACTTAAACACAGATGCGATGCGATGTCCAATGACACCACACGTAATATCACACGTATAGATGACGTCTGAATTAATGAACAAAGCCCATAATGAGCCTTATTTGCATAACTGGGACTTGTCATAACACTTGCATATTATTGCTCTTTTGTTGAATTTGAATTTATGACCTGTGATAATTCAGGATTCTTTGATAAACAAAAAGTTAAAAAGAACAGCATTTATTTAAAATAGAAATATTTTCTAACAATCTAAAAGTCTTTACTGTCACTTTTATTAATTAACACATTTGTTTGTAAATAAATGCTGTTCTTTTGTACTTTTTATTCGTCAAAGAATCCTGAAAAAAAGATTCCAAAAAAATATTAAGCAGCAAAAACTCCAATATTTCCAATATTGGTAATAAATCTGAATAATATTTTTTTTTTTTCAGATTAGTGTAACGCTGAAGACTGGAATAATGATGCTGAAAATTCAGCTTTGCATCACAGGAATAAATTATATTTTAAAGTATATTAAAATAGTAAACTTCTATTTTAAACTGCAATATTTCATAATATTACTGTATTTTGATCTAGTAAATGCAACTTTGATGAGCATAAGAGGCTTCTTTAAAAAAAAAAAAAAAAAAAAAAGCTTAAAAATTCTTTCCGATCCCAAACTTTTTTGATCTGCTTCAAATGTTGACTACTATAGTTTTATAGGTTTCGTAGACTTAAAAATATTGGTTCCAAAAAAAAAAGAAAAAAATTAAGCAGCAAAAACTCCAATTATTCTAATATTGATAATAAATCAGAATATTATGATTTCTGAAGGATCATGTAACGCTGAAGACTGGAGTAATGATGCCAAAAATTCAGCATTGCATCACAGGAATAAGTTACATTTTAAAGTATATTAAAATAGTAAACCACAATTTTAAACTGCAATATTTCATAATATTACTGCTTTTTTCTGTATTTTTGATCTAATAAATGCAGCTTTGATGAGCATAAGAGGCTTCTTTAAGAAAAATCCCAAACTTTTGAATTGTAGTGTATATATATATATATTAGGGCTATATATATATATATATATACACACATACATAACTAAATAAATGACTTTTAATCATTTTCATATTTGTGCTTTTTTGTTTTCTAAAATATTGTATACATGAGTCAATATTTGAAGTGGATCAAACCTTTCATCAGAGTTGTCCTAAAACCAAAACAATACCCGTTCTTGCCTTAGGACAACTTTGATGAACTTTTTCGAAATTAAGAAATATATGACGATTTTGTCTGTATCGTCCAGCCCTATCTATTCTTGTACAGCTAGGGCATGGTATTTGTAGGTGTGACCTTTTGATGCTAGTTGAGTTGTTTTTTCTGTCCTGTAGGGCTACCGGCGTTTGAGCATCGACATCGAGGCCATGAGAGACATGAGGAGAGAGGTGCGAGACAAATGGAAGATGATCTTAGAGAATCTGGGTAAGAGGTTATGTGTGAAAGATGATGTTCCGGTGATTCAGGGACAGTCTGTCATTGAGATGTTCGGTTTCTTCTCTCAGGGTTCATGGCTGAAGCCGAGTCTCTGCTGACTGTGTCTGCCAGTGCATCATATGACCGCATGAGAAACGCAGCGGTCGCCCGCAGCCTTCTACAGACCCTCCACACCGAGACATCCATATTCAGCAGCAAAGAGCCTCCACCCGAGAGATATCTCTTCATCCTGGTGAGCATCTTACTCAAACTACAAGTATGAACAATCAAAAACAGTCAAGAGCAAATATATTGCAGCATTTAAATGTGTAATGTTACTTCTCCATCAATGCAGTGGGTGAGGCTTCCGGTTTAGTAGCCGCTATAGGGAGATAACGAGAAGAATAACAACGTGCAGTAAACAGTAAAACTGTTTGCACTAAAAACCAGTGAGCTCATAATTAAGATAATGCAGTATAATAATATGGTAAGAAACACCAATTTGCAATGTCAAGCAGCAAAATGAGCTGTTTTGTACAGCTAAAAATAGCTGGACGCAGATGAGACCGGAAGCCAGATCCATAAAATTTACAAATGGCCGCACCCACTTTTACAGGTAGAAAAAGGTGGATAAGTGGATAAACATGAATATTTTTTCAGCTTTGCCAAGTAAATAAGCATAAATTAGTTTCTTTTAATGGCCACTGACATTTAAAATAATATAGCTGATAGTTTTGTGGGTATTTTAAAAAAATATTAAAATTTTACGGAGCATTTTTTATCTTAAAAAGGGCTTGAACCATACTAATTTACATGCACAAAATAAATGTAATATATATTTTAGAATATATTAGCTATAAGAAAACAATATTTAAATGTGTGCATCAGGGTTATTATAGTTAAAAATTTATAGCATAACTAAAAATGCAAAACTGAAATTAAATGAATTAAATTAAATCCAATATAAAAACCCCTTTTTTAGCTAGTTGCCAATGCAATGTTTCTTATTTTAATTTAGTTAATGAATTAAGGTAACTATAACTGGAAATAAAATGGAAATAAAAAATTACTAAAAACTATATAGACATTTTAAAAAACTAATAAAAATAACACACCAAAACTAAAATTGAAATTAAAATGGTAAATATAAAAATGAAAACAGATTAAAACTATTAGTGAAAACAATATATACACTACCAGTCAAGTTTTTGAACAGGAATATTTTTAATCTTTAATTAAAGAAGTTTATTTTAAAGAAGTTTAAAATAACTGTTTTAACTCTATTTGAATATATTTTAAAATATAATTTATTCATGTAATCAAAGCTGAATTTTCAGCATCATTACTCCAGTCACATGATCCTTCAGAAATCATTGTAATATGCTGATTTGCTGTTCAAGAAACATTTTTATTAGTATTACTAGTAATAATGGGAAATCAATAGAAATTAGTAATTTATTTAGCAAGGATGCTTTAAATTGATCAAAAGTGTTGATAAAGACATGTATAATGTTGCAAAAGATTTCTATCTCTGATAAATTACTGTTCTTCTGAACTTACTATTCATCAAAGAAACCTGAAAAAATGATACTGGGCTGTTTTCAACATTTTTTTTGAGCAGCAAATCAGATTATTAGAATGATTTCTGAAGGATCATGTGACTGGAGTAATGATGCTAAAAATTCAGCTTTGAAATCACAGAAATAAATTTCATTTTAAAATATATTCAGATAGAAAACAGTTATTTTAAACAGTAAAAATACTTCAAAATTAGAGATATGATAGATGACCACCTTCTTCCTCCACTTTGACCTCTATAATATGTTTGCTCAGGACCGGCTGATTTATCTGGACGCTGCTGAGGATTTTGTGGCCAAGGCTCGTCGCTTCTACCCTCCTAAAGATGATGATGATGATGAAGAGGAAAACCCCAGTCTAATAAATCTTCCTCTGTTGCTGTCCCGCATAAATCAGAACATCTCTGGAGGAGAGGACGACGACGATGAAGGCGAGACCACCGGTCAGGAGGACTGACACTGAGATTGGATTGTGTTGATGTTTTCAAAATCGAGTTGGAGGGCTTTTGGAGGTAAACGGATTTAGATTGAAATCGGCTCGGGTCAAGGTGGAAGGGAATGCTTAAGATTATATGGCACAGATTGACACGATTAATTAGGCAAATGCTTTTGTAAGAAACAAGGAATCATCAAAATAGCTGCAGATCTCACTTTTTATGCAATTATGAAATATAAGATCAGGATTGGTAAGGCATGTTGACATTGTAAGTGTAAGATGGAGAAGTGAATTTGAACAAATAGAAATGAAGCTTTTCTCTTGAAATTGTGTCAGTGTGTTCTTTATGCTTGTATTTGTTTCTTATAATCATGCAGATTTTCACAAGATGTTAATTGATGGACTGGAGTGGTGTTGATTACTTGTGGATTATGTAAAGAATAATTGACGACGGGCCGTTGAATTCTTAGAAAATAATGCACACCCGAGGTGGTGATGCGGTGATGGTTACACCGTTATCTTCAATTCAACGGACCGAATCAGTTATTCCACTTATACTAAGGTTACCAAGACATAGATCAGATGATATATTTCAAGGCATTCGTCCGGATTTAGTTCTTAAAACGCTATTGTTAGTAGGATTAATTTCTTACGCAGCTCCTCCATTGCTAATTCCAAAACGTCATTTTAAACCTAGTAAGGACGCTTGAGCCGATAAGCCGGGCTCACACTACAGGATTTTTAAAATCCTAACCGATTATGAAATCTGGTTGCAGCGCACACATAAGGAGAATCTTTGCAGATTATCGTCCTTGAAATCTTAAACATACACACACTACAAGATTTGAAAATTGTGGCGCATCACACACTACAAGATATTATTACTAGTATCATGACGAGCACCTCATGTGATCACAGCTGGTCATTTCAGCAACTAAAGCCGGCCTCACACTACAGGATTTGCCCCGATTTTCCCATCCCGAGAATTGGAGCAAAAATCTTGTGGAGCACCTCGATCGGTCCCGATGTTCAGCACAGATTATCTGCTAATGTGAGACGTTCACAGATCGAATCTTGCACCTCGCACAAATCGGGGCCGCCCCGATCATATCAAACATGTTTGATATTCTGGATTTTAAATCGGGATGATCACGGCTATGATTACGTCAGTACTTTCACAACAGCCAATACCCGACCGCAAAACAGCTGCTGTATGGTCAATTGGATAGTGGAGATGGAGTAAACTGCATCTTATGTTTTTGTAGTAACACTGTATAATATGTTAAAAACATACCACTTCCGCATGGAGCAAGGAAAGCAATGCTCCATTGCCCGAGTCCGACCCGAGCCCATCTTTTTTCCCCTTCTCCCAAAACGCCTTATACTACTGTTTTATCAATTAAAATAGTTCAATTTTGTATGTAATGGCAAAGTGATTATATTTTGTTAATTTAAAGTTAATTTAGAAAAACGTTTGGAGCATTTTCTGTTAGTTTTTTGTTTGGTTTTTTAATTAACGACCAAGCGGTCAGCGGCAGACAGTGAGTTGATCATGTGTTTAATCAGTTTTGCCTTCTGAAATCATGACCTGCCTAACGTAAAATCTATAGATATAAAACAGTTAAAGCATATAACAGTTAACTAATATTTGTAAACATTTTTTATTTTTATTTTATTTTTTTAATTCTAAACTACAACAAAACATATACAACTATAACAAGACATCCAAATAAACAAAATTATTAAAAAAAAACAAAAAAACATTTGTAAACATTAGTTGCTGAAATGACAATCTGTTGCGTAAGATCATGTGAGGCCTCCCTCTGTCACCATAATCTTAATAATATCTTATAGTGTGTGATGTGCCACAATTTTCAAATCTTGTAGTGTGTGCATGTTTAAGATTTCAGGGAAGATAAGCTGCAAAGATTCTCCTTATGTGTGTGCTGCAGCCATTTCATAATCTTTTAGGATTTTAAAAATCCTGTAGTGTGAGCCCGGCTTAATGCAGTTAATAATGAAGTTTAGACAGAAAGACTGTCTGAATTACCTCTCTGAATCTGTCTCTCAAAAGTGATCAGCAGCAGTGTCTCTACTAATAGTGAAACTATATAAGTTCATTGTCTTCAAGAACAGCGCCGTTGTCAACTCGTTTGTGAGAAAAGTCATGTAGTTTTTAAGCTGTTAATCGTCAGAGCAGCGCTAACAATATTAGCGCGTATGCTAACGTGTATGCAAACTGTAAAGGCCCTTTCACACAGGACACTCCGAGTGGTGAAATCACCGCGCTGCCGCCTCTTGTAGTGGAAGCATTTTGTGCCATTGAGGCGGCGTTCACGACGCGTTCTGGGAGCAGATGTTGCCATAGTTACAACTGTCAAGGTAACAATTGTATTTACTAAAAACTAAATAAAACGTAACGGAAATTTGTGTTTGTGTCATCCTGTCATTAATTATTAGTATTATTATTTTTTTTCTGTTTGGCACAAGTGGAGGTGTTTTTGAAGAATTGCCTTAAGAGCATAAAAAACTATCTTCTCCTCCATTTTCAACTGTCCGTTAAATGTTCTATGATTGGTTGTTAATAATCTGTTCACTGATTGGTTAAAGCCGACGCGGCTATCGCTCCGCTCACAAAAAGATAAAATATCTTTATCTTTGGCGGCGCCTGCCGCGAAGCGCCGTGTTCGTGGAAGCGGCAGGATTTTGGGTGCACGAGAACCGCTTGCGCTCCGCCTCCTCGCCGCCAGCGAAACAGCCCGCGGTTTGCCGATTTCCGCATGTCTCCCGTGGGCCTTAACCGTGTGCGTCTGTAACGGAAAGAGAGTGTGAGAAATCGAGTATGTGCTTTCTGTACAGAATAAAACGTAATTTTGTGGCAAAACATGTAACTAATCTGTCGTTTTTATCCTATTGTTTACTGTATTTTTTTGTTTGGCCACTGTCATTGTGGGTTTTGGTTATTTTGCTCTTTTAGGCTGTTAAGGACCTTTGAAATAACTGAAATGGTGTGGCGAACTGATATAGACATGTAATTCGGTCAAGAGCTGTTCGCCATGCGTTTCCCTGAAAATAATGCTCACCTTCAGAACGTTCGTCAGCCAATCAGATTAAAGTCCATTTCCAGAAACAAAATTTACATAATGTATTCACCCCCTTGTCATCCAAGATGTCTTTCTTTCTTCAGTCGCTAACAAATTATGTTTTTTTGAGGAAAACACTTGTAACGCGATGAGTGGAGGCTAAAGGATAGCTCGTTTAACTCAAGTTGCAGCAGAAATCAGCCAAACCGCACATAGGTCGCATTCCACATCTTGAGGTTTATTCTCCAGGCAACAGCGTTACTTACTAAAAGACGACAACTTAAATGAGCAACAGAAAAGTAAAACCATCGCACCCGCGCACATGCGGTACTCGTGGCATATGGCTGCAGATTGTGCACAGAACGGAGCTCTGTTCTTAAAGGAGCCACAACATTTTCACTCCTTACAGATTCCAGGATTTTTCTCTTTGCAAAGTGAACATGCAAAGAAGATCAAGCACCCTTAACAAAAAAGGTAAAACAGCGATATAAGACGATTTTGAAATTGAGGGAGAACATAAGTTGGAAGTTTTTCGACATACTCTAACTGTCATGAGGCAGAGTAAGACAAGAGGAGCGTTTGACATTAAAAAGTATATAAATTGTATTATTTTTATGAAAATAACATTGTTTCACTACATAAGACAGTTGTTCCTCAGCTGGGATCGCATTTAGGATTGTTTGAAGCCACATTTAAACTGTATTTTGGAAGTTTAAACTCGGGGCACCATACCAGTCCATTATATGGAGAAAAATCCTGAAAAGTTTTCCTCAAAAAACAATTTCTTCAGGACTGAAGAAACCAAAAAAATGAACATCTTGGATGACAAGGGGGTGAGTACATCATCTATAAATTTTTGTTCTGGAAGTGGACTTCTCCTTTAAAGCATTCAACAGCCCCGTAATATAATGTGATGTTTTTATCAGCTGTTTGGACTCTTATTCTGACGGCACCCATTCACTGCAGACGATCCATTGGTGAGCAAGCAATGCTAAATTTCTCTAAATAGGTTCTGATGAAGAAACAAAGTCACCTACAATAATACTACACAATAACAACAGCATGAATAAAAAGGAACAGAAACCTTTTTATTGAACATTTTTATTGAGGTCCCAAAAACCATCATCAACAATATTATGTAAACAATATTAATTAGGAAAATAATAAAAAACAACAGCTCAAATATCCACAGCCCTCAGGGTTGAGCGGACAGTACGAGGGTGTGGATTCAAGCTAAGACGAGATATCATGTGCAATCAGGAATGTAGACATGGTGTGCGGCGCTCTGAGGACTGGCGTCTCCTGCAGGCTACTGCTGGACCTGGCAACGTGAACACAGAGTGAGCAGCCGTTAACAAAAGAGCAATGAAGATTTTGATGACCAAAATACAGAAAGTGCCTAAAACATTGATAAATGTAAAAGTTATTTTTACTATTTTTTCTGTACTTGATGTCACTGTCCACCATTATATACATACACGTCGCACAACCTTTTAAATCTGCATCAACCGTTTAAATGGGGAAAAAAAAAAAAAAAAAAAAAAGACTATATCCTGCAGCATCTCGGTGGATAAAAGCCTGACTTCATGTTTTACTCTGAAAACACAAACTAACAACTTTTTTTTTTTTTTTTTTTCCCCAGCCAATTTAGAAAGTAACTAATTCCTTGGAAAACATTACTGGTGACTTTTTTACAGACTTAATATGTAACAGATCTAACACTAACTGAATAGGAAATTTTATAAATCATATAAAAGTTAATAAATAATTTTAGTTTCTTTCTTTCTTTTTTTCTTTCTTTCTTTTTTTTTTAACAAAATTAAATTACTGTGGCTTTTTTTTTTTCTTAATCTTTCCTAAAGTTGCATTTAAAAATCCCACTTTGACTGCCATTTTCAAAAATACAATTATATGACTATATAAATACTATATATACACACACAATAGAAATAATACATAAAATTCTATAAATATATAGATTTTATGTTTATAATAAAATACAATATGCTTTACTCTGATATTTTCCCAAAATGTGTTATGAAACAACTTTAAAGACAAAACTTATACTTAAAGACTTAACCACTTGCTGTCTGTTATTTTTGAAAATGAAACTATATGAATATTTATATATTTGATATAAAATAAAAATAATATACATGATTTATTTACTGTAATATATTCATAAAACACAGCAAAAATCCCACTTGCTGTCTGCTATTGTTTCTATTTGTTTTTTTGTTTTTGTTTTTTTACATTATTGTGGCTTTTTTCTTTTTTACTTCGTCTTTCCTAAAGTTGCATTCAAAAACTTGCTGTCTGCCATTTTTAAAAATAAAATATGAATATATAAATATTATATCTAAAATAAAAATAATACATGAAATATTACTTGATATATTTATGATATTTACGAAAACAACATTTCCCTTATTTAGCTGGATTTAAAAATTCCACTTGTCAGGATGAATGATGTTATTATGTATATTTATAAATTCA
>JAHKKF010384397.1:0-18696 GCA_019740295.1 Labeo calbasu | reverse complement strand
GAACACTTTAGTAACTACACCAAAACAGCATAGTGCTGACAAGTTTTGTAGTAACCAACTCCATTCATACTTTCTTCAGAATTTAGCAGTAGCACAGACTACACTGCACTAGACTCTGAGGTCTAAATTCTAGGACGTTCTACAGATGGCCCTGCTGAGCGCGTGTGTGTTTCTTTGTGCATTGAAGTGTCTTACCCTTGAGGCTGCATAGACTGAAGCACCCTGCTTCACCAGCATGTCTGCAATGCCCACATGCCCTTCCTGAGCAACCAGGTGCAGAGGTGTCAGCCCATTCTGTACAAACACAGACACACACACAACAAAGATATTAGAAGAATATTAAATGCATCCTTTTCCATATTCTCCTAACACATCTCAGTCGTTTTTAGTTTTCTACTTATGCTCTCTCTGACATAAACCGAATACCATTTAATCAAAGATTAAACAGTGTATCACCTTGTTGCCCAGGTTAACATTGGCCTGTTTGGAGATGAGCAGTGCCACCATGTCAGGTTGCCCCTCCTGTGACGCTAGGTGAAGTGGGGTGATGCCCTGTAGTGACTCAGAGTTGGCATTAGCTCCATACTGTAGCAGACTGCTTGCCACCTCTAGTTGGTTCTGCTTGGCTGCGATATGCAAGGCTGTGTAGCCATTCTGTCAAATTGAAGAAAACTAGACGTGACTGTGTTTCTTGGACGGTCTTGGAAAGTGTGAAATAGACTGAAACCGTTAAAGGGACAGTTCTGTCATTAATTACTCACCCTCATGTCGTTCCAAACCCATAAGACCATTGTTCATCTTCAGAACACAAATTAAGACATTTTTGATAAAATCTGAGAGCTTTCAGACCCTGCATAGACAGCAACACAACTGACAAGTTCAAGGCCCAGAAAGGTAGTAAGGACATTACATGTGCCGTGGTATTCTCGCAAACTCACATCTGACAGGTAACAAAAGATACTGTTGAATAAAGTCGTTATTTTTGTTTTCTCTGCGCACAGAATTCTCGTAGCTTCACAACATTACGGTTAAACCACTAATATCACATTGACTATTTTAACAGTGTCCTTACGCACGTCCTGATTTTGCTGAGTTAGATGTGTTCCTGGGTCAACATATTTTGTTGACCCTGGAACAACATTTTATTCCAAAATTAATCTTGACCACATCCCTACACCTAAACGTAACCTTACCCACGAGTAATCCCTAAAATCAGAGGAAATGATAGATGAATGACAATGATGTACAAGCACCAAACACTGATTGTAAACATAAACTTCACAAAAACTATAAAGTCTTTTTTCAAATATGATTGGTTAATCCCAATGTTGTTCCAGGGTCAACAAAGATGTTGATCCAGGAACATGTCGTACTTGGTAAAATCAGCTTCCGCATGTCCTTACTACCTTACTAGTCCTTGAGCGGGTCAGAAAACTCTCAGATTTCATCAAAAATGTCTTAATTTGTGTTCCGAAGATGAATGAAAGTCTTACAGATTTGAAACAACATGAGGGTGATTCATTAATGACAGGATTTTAATTTACAGATAACGCACTTACCCCGTTGTCATCCAAGATGTTGATGCCTTTCTTTCTTCAGTCGTAAAAAAATGTTTTTTTATGTTTTTTGAGGAAAACATTTCAGGAATTTTCTCCATATAGTGGAGTTCAATGATGCTCGTGAGTTTGAACGTCCAAAACGCAGTTTCAATGCACCTTCAATAGACTCTAAACGATCCCAGCCGAGGAAGAAGGGTCTTATCTAGTGAAACGATCGGTCATAAAAAATTAAAAAATTATATACATTTTAACCTCAAATGCTCGTCTTGTCTAGCTCTGCGATGCGCATGCATACTTTGTGTAATCTGGGTCAGTACAATTAGGGTATGCAGGGTATGTTTTTTGTAAATTTGAAGCTGCATTTAAACTTCATTTTGGACGTTCAAACTCACAGGCACCACTGAAGTCCACTATATGGAGGTAATTCCTGAAATGCTTTCTTCCAAAAACATAACCTCTTTACGACTGAAGAAAGAAAGGCATGAACATCTTGGATGACAGTGTGGTGAGTACATTATCATTATACATTTTTGTTCTGGAAGTGAACTTCTCCTTTAAAATCTCAGTTCAGAATAGTCACCCACCAAGATCTTGTAATGCGTATATGTGTTATCTTACTCTCGCCGTGCTGTGCGGAGAGCCACCCTTGCTGACCAGCAGCTTGACTACATCAAGGTTGTTGTGATGGACGGCCACGTGCAGAGGGGTCAAGCCATTCTAAGAGGAGAGAGAGGGGACACATGGCCTCAGTCAGCCACCGCTGACTGTCATCTGATATTAGCAGATGAGTACTGAGATATCAGATGTCTGTCTTGATGAATTACCTTTCCGGCTGCATTGGGATTGGCCCCCCTTTCCAAAAGCAGCTCTGCCACATCTACTTTCCCGTATTTACATGCTACATGTAGAGGAGTAAATCCTTTCTGTAAGAAAACACAGATATACACAATGAGAATGCAGAAGAAGATGTAACTATTTTGTTGTTATTTCATGTAAATGACCTTTTGTTAAGCTCCGCCCACCATTTGTAAATTTTATGGGTCTGGCTTCAAGTCTCATCCACATCCTGGTATTTTTATCTGCACAAAACAGCTCGTTTTGCTGCTTGATATTGCAAACAGGTGTGTTTTACCATATTTTAATGTATCATCTTAATTATGAACCCACTGGTTTGTAGTACAGACAGTTTTACCATTTACTGCACGTTGTTATTCTCCTCATTATTTCCCTATAGCGGCTAAAGAACTGGAAGTCTCGCCCATAGGCGTTGAAGAATAAGGTGGATAATGAGACAATAGATGCCAGCAGTTGCTATGGATAGACTGGTCAGAAGCATTTTAAAGCGGGGCTTAGTGAAGAGTTAGCTAGAGATCAGAACCTTTGTCATTTTGGTTTGTTGGGCATTCCCGTCGAGAAGAATACGTGTAGTTTGGGCGTGTCCCTCGCGGGCGGCGATGTGCAAAGGAGTGTGACCTGCCGTGGTGGCCGAATCTGGATTGGCCTTATGTTCCAAGAGCAGCTTCACCAACTCCTTATGTCCCATTCGAGCAGCACAGTGCAAGGGGGTTTGATCATCCTGTGAAATAAAAAAGAGGAAAAGTGAGATTTTAAAACAAAGCCGATAAATGAAGATAAAACAGCTTGTATGATTTGGTCGTACCTTTGCTTTGGCATCCACCTGCGCATTGTTCTGTAGCAGGAACTGAGCCACCTCACAATGCCCCGCTCTGGCAGCCATATGCAAAGGGGTCTCCACTTTCTACAATACAGTCACAAACATTTAGTTCTGAATAGAAAACTGTGATCACCAGCATAATCGTTGCTAAAGACATCAGCCAGTTTCTAAATCTGAATAGCTGTGCCTTTGAGATTTGATTGTTGGGTATCTCTGAGGTCCTGAATAGATTACACAGTTCTTACCACATTAGACGCGTTGGGTGAAGCACCTCTCTGAAGCAGACTCTTTACTATATTGAGATGCCCCATAAACGCAGCCACATGAAGAGGGGTCAGACCCGACTAAGAGACAAGAACGTGTATTTTAGCAATTGTCAATTGTTTGATTTTTCATACGTAAACAACACATATTCTATTCTTAACATTCCTGGCTTTCCATACATTGAATATGCAATATTGCACATTTGTGACAATCGCATCGCCTAGTTTCGCCAGGCTTTTCGTGTCTTTTCATTGACTTTGTACAAAATCTACTCACGCTGCTGAATCTACTTGTGATGCTTAACTTTTCGGTGGAAACTGTGAACAATTTTTCTCATTCAAAAAAGTTCAAAATAACAGCACTTATTTGAAATAGAAATCTGTAACAAATATTTTTACTTTCATTTTTGATCAATTTAATGCATTCTTGCTAAATAAAAGTACTAATTTCTTAAAGAAATATTACTGACCCTAAACTTTTAAAGGGCAGTGTATTATGTTAATATATACTTGTCTTGTGAGGTAATCGAGAAGTTGTTACTGTTCATTTCCACACAGTCTTTCTATTTTCTACAAGGGGTCAAGCTAAAGGAATAGATGGCGCAAAGTGAATAGAGGTTATCCATCAAAGTGACAGCCAGAGAGTAATCTGACCTCAGTCACGGCCTCCAGAGATGCTGAGTGCTTCAGCAGAAGGTCCATGGACCGCATGTGGTTCTTCTTGCAGGCAATGTGCAACGGAGTAAATCCATTCTAAAAGACAGACCAAAAAAAATCAACATATACATAATGAGGACCAGGTTGATGTACTAATGTATTGACTAATCTAACACATTTTTATGGATGTAATCAATTACATTAATTAAAAACGACAGATGCACTAACCAGAGCACGGGCATTAGCTTTTGCTCCCTTGTCCAACAGCACCTTGACCATGCGGTGGTGCCCACAGTGTGCTGCAACATGCAGCGGTGTCAGGTGGTCCAGGGTGATGTCATCGATCTCTGCATTGTATTGCAGTAGCTGCCTCACGCAGTCCATGTGATCGCCCTGCGCTGCCATGTGGATGGGAGACAGGCCGTTCTGCAAGGAGGAACCCATTATTATTAATTAATTATGGCATCAATAAAGCTAAAAGTCTATTACTGTATTGCCCATCTTAGTAATATAGTTTGGTCACCTTGGTCTTTGCCTGAATGGGAGCGCCCTGGTCTAGCAGGATCTCCACCACACGTACATGACCGTTCCTAGCTGCACAATGCAGCGGCGTCAGCTCATCCTGCACATAACAGAAAGAATAAGCAATTTTGTAAATCCTCTGTCTGAAGGATTTATCAGCCATGTTTTAGAGCATCCTACATGAGCTGCAGTTTCTGTCCTTATTTATGTATGCATTAAAGCATGTCATTAAAGAAAGTTGTCACAAAGAGAAAATACCTGTTCTTCCCAAGAGGAAGTAAAATAGGTCATTCTACACAAGCTAGAGTTAAATAAGTCAGATTCAGCAGTCTTAGCACTGCGACTTTTCATCTCAGCCAGTAAATAATGTCACTGTGCGATGTGACTACGGTTGGAGAGATATTATGAATTCAGGAGGGTCGACTAGTTAGTTTGTCATCAAACTGAGTAGTCTTTTTAGATTTTTATGTTGTAATTTGCTTTTTAGTTTGAATAATTGTGCAGATTATAACAGATGTAACTTTGTAAAATTTTTATCTCCGATTTTAATTAGTTTTACTTTTTTCTATATGTTTGTATTCTTGCCTGTGAAGGACTAGCCTGCATTTATTGAATTAAATGTGTGAATAAATGTTTTTATTTTTTTTAAATAAAATGTATTTTATATATATATATATATATATACAGTATATATATATGCAATATAAAATATATAAATGTAAATATAAATATAAATGCAATATAAAAATCCAAAAATAAAAGTTTATTTACATTATATACATGTGTGTACTGTGTATATTTATATGTATATATAAATACACACACATTTATACATTTAATTTCAGTTACATTTTTATTAGTGCTGTCAAACCGATTAATTGCGATTAATTGCATCCAAAATAAACAATAAAAAAATAAAAGGTTGTGTTTACATTATATACATGTGTGTACTGTGTATATGTATATATAAATACACACGCAAACATGTATTTATTTAATTTCAGTTGCATTTTTATTAGTTCTGTCAAATAGATTAATCACAATTAATCACGATAAAAATAAAAAATAAAAATTGTTTTTACATCATATACATCAAAAATAAAAAATAACAGTTTGTGTTTACATGTGTGTACTGTGTAAATTTATAATATATAAATACACACATTAATTTCAGTTACATTTTTATAAGTGCTGTCAAATCGATTAATCGCGATTAATCGTAACCAAAACAAAAAATAAAAGTTGTTTTTACATTATATACATGTGTGTACTGTGTATATTCATATGCATATTTAATACACATACATAAATGTATATATTTAATTTAAGTTACATTTTAATGTCAAATCGACAAATGCTGTCAAATCGATAAATCGGGATTGATCGCATTCAAAATAAAAAATTATTTACGTTATATACACGTGTGTACTGCATATTTGAATGTTTATTGAAATGCACATACATACATGTATATATTTATTTCAGTTACATTTTTATTAAGCTGTAAAATTGATTAATCGTGATTATATATCGTGAATAAAAATGACAGTGTTTACACATGCATGTGTGTACTGTATTTTTATATGCATATATGTATATATGTATGCATGTATATATGTATGTATAGATGTGTGTAATGTTTGTATGTACATATACATACACACATACATGTATAAATTTAATTTCAGTTACAATTTTATTAGTGCTGTCAAATTGATTAATTGTAATTAATCACATCCAAAATAAAAAATAAAGCTTGTTTACATTATACACATGTGCGTACTGTATATTTATATATAAATACAAACATACATATATTTTCTTTTAGTTACATTTTTATTAGTGCTGCCAAATCGATTAATCACGATTAATCGCATCCAAAATAAAAAAATAAATTTTTTGTTTACATGTACTGTGTATATTTTTAGGAATATATAAACACACACACACATACATGTATATATTTACGAAATATTTACATGTGTGTGTGTGTGTATACATTTTGTATATATATATATATATATATATATGTATAAATATTTTGCACGTCCCTAATGGATACTGTACCTTTGTCTTGGCATCTATCTGAGCTCCTCTGTCCAACAGAAGCCGCACCATAATCACATTTCCCCTCCTGGAAGCGATATGTAATGGAGTAATGCCATTCTTTAAGAGAAAAGGAGAGAAAGTGAGAAATTCATGTAATCTTTCGCATAGTAGCAGGAAGCATTAAACGTGAGAGCTGTACTGACCTTCGGCGTGAAGTTCACGTTGGCTCCTCTGTTTAACAAAAGCTGTGCGACACTGAGATTCTCATAATGGGCTGCGATGTGGAGAGGAGTAAAGCCAGTCTATGGGAAAAGAGTGTAGCATTTCATTGACTCAGTGTATGTACAAAACAGGAACACCTACGCTGAGGGATCTTTAAACAAAGTCAGTTCTGTTTATCTTGTCACATAGTCATCACTGCAATTACAAGCCAAGAGCGGCTACATTGAGCTCAGTGAGTCATGATGTGTAATCTCACTCGTGGTGAGATAAAACCTTTCAGATGTGCATAAACACACATACTTTGCTGAGGACGTCAGGGTTTGGGTCGTTCTGCAGCAGTACGGCGGCAGTGCGCGTGTCGTCGTTGCGTGCCGCGATGTGCAGGGCCGGCAGACGCACTTTGCCCTTGGTGCCATAGTTTATCAGAAGAGCTACCACGTTCTCGTGACCCTGCTGAAGAGCTACCGCCAAAGGTGTAAAGCCATCCTGGAGGACAAAATCGAAAGTTGTAGTGGGTTTGATTTGTGTTTGGGTTTGAATTCTGATTTCAACATGTCACCCACCTCAGTTGGAAGGCTTTGATTGGCTCCATGTTCAAGTAGATATTTCACCACTTCCAAGTGGTTCTCTTGTGCTGCCATGTACAGGGGACTGAAACCTTTCTGTAGAACACAAAATGACACCGAAGAGCAAATAAACTAAGCTTCTCATCAACATGTTTCTGTTTTCTGATTCATGTTTTGAGGTTCAGACTAACCTGAGACTGGGCATTGACATTGGCACCATAACTGACCAGTTCAGCAACCACTTTCTCTTGACCGGCCAGAGCAGCAATATGAAGGGCAGTATTCCCTTTCTGCAAAATGAACAGTCATGTAAATATAATACAGAGAAAGATCCGACAACGCATGTAAAATACTTTTATAGCACATACAGTATTTTGAAGAATGTCATTTGATTTTATTGCTTTTATTTGGTTTTATTTTGGCTTGTTTTAGGGTTTTGCAAATGCAAAAAAAAAAAACATTATGAGCATGTGCGATTTCTATTGCTTGAAACAGTGATTTGATTGATTTATTTACACTTTAATTCACAAAGCAAGACTACAAACCTTTTTTTAAAATTGGAATTGAGTCAGTTAATCTTAATTTGTGTCATCTGTCCTAAAGACATTATATTAGTTTTACTGATTTTTAAAAAAAATATCATTATTAAAATGTCTTATACTGTATTTCGACTTGTGAAGCACTTTTACCAACATTTTGTGCAGGGTTGCCAGGGTTCCACAACAAAACACACCCAATTGCTTCTCAAAATTAGCCCAATCACATTTAAGGGGGTAAAATAGACATTTTTGGTGGTTTTAAGAGCATGTGTTATTCTGTAACATTCTTATTGATTACTGCAACAATTTTTTAGCATTTGAATTTAGTCAGTTAATCTAAATTTATTTTGTCTTGTTTGTCCTAAAGACATTAAATTAGTTTCACTGATTTTTTTTTAATTAAAATGTCTTCTATTTTGACTTGTGAAGCACTTTTTCCAACATTTTGTGCAGGTTTGCCAGATTTTGACAAGTAAACCTACCCAAATGCTATTACTAGCCCAAAATTAGCACAGTCCATTTTTTTTTTATTAATATGTTTTATAGTTTTTTGTGCAGGGTTGCCAGGTTTTCACAACAAAATCCACCCAGTTTTTACTCAAAACTAGCCCAATCTCATTCCGGGGGGCAAAATATGCGTTTTTTTGTTGGTTTTAAAAGCATGTGTGATTTCTATAGCTTGAATAAGAAATCACAAAATAAGAGTAATCTTATTTAGTTATTTATACTTTAATTCAGAATTCTGTAACATTCTGATTATTGCAACAAAGCAACACTACAAGCATTTTTAGCATTGGAATTGAGTCAGTTACTCTTAAGTCTTGTTGGTCCTAAAACATTATATTAGTTGTAATAATTTTTTTCTCATTAAAATGTCTTGTGAAGCACTTTTACCAACATTATTTGCAGGGTTGCCAGCTTTTCACAACAAAACGTACCCACTTGCTACTCAAAATTAGCCCAGTCGTGTTCTGAGGGGTTACTTGTACACTTGTTTTTTGGTGGTTTTAAGAACTTGTGTGATTTCTATTGCTTGAAAGTGTGATATTATTGATTTATTTATGCTTTAATTCAGAATTCTGTAACATTCTAAATGATTACTGCAACAAAGCAAGACTGCAAAACGTTTTTAGCATTGGAATTTAGTCAGTTAATCTTAATTTATTTTGTCTCGTTTGTCCTAAAGACATTACATTACTCTTACTGATTTTATTTTTTAATTAAAATGTCTTATATTTTAACTTGTGGAGCACGTCTACCAACATTTTGTGTAGGGTTGCCAGGTTTTCACAACAAAACCCACCGAATTGCTTTTATCCCACCCTTTTTTAGCATTGGAATGTAGTCAGTTAATTTGAATTTATTTTGTCTCATTTGTCCTAAAGACATTTTATTAGTTTCACTGATTTTTTTTTTTTTCAAATGTCTTATATTTTGACCTGTGAAGCACTTTTACCTACATTTTGTGCAGGGTTGCCAGGTTTTCCCGGGGTAAAAATACCCTGGTAAAATTCGCATTCCAGGCGCTAAATATCACAATACTGGGGCTGCTTCAACCCACATACAAAAAAAACAACCCGCAACAACAGTATTAAAGTAGCCCAATTAACAGGAAATCCATGGACTTGGCAACTCTGGTTTTAATTCATTTTCCCTTATGAGATAAACTGTCCATTTGTAATTTTGTCAAATTTTATAAGTACACTAACCTTTATTTTAAATCTTAGGAATGATGAGAAACCTGTTGCTGATTGCTTTTTAAAAACCAACATAATAAATGTCAACGTTGAATAAATAGTTACTAATTAATAGAGATATTCAGAATAAATATTTCTTCCACTATGTAACAGTTCATTTCGGTAGGCTAATGACTGTTTACAGTTGCCAAGAAATGTCCTGTATAGCAACTAATCACATTTATAAATCTGTTTTTGGCCTGCTGGAGGAAGCCTGACTGACAAAGGAAATAAATTTACCTTTGTAGTAGTCTCCAAGTCAATTCCATTGTGCAGCAGCTCCAGCACCATCTTAACATGCCCTTCTTTGGAGGCCAAGTGCAACCCGTTAAGCCCATTCTGAGAATACAAAACAAAACATGAGGTGTTAAAAAATGGTCTCAAAAAAAAAAAAAAAAAACACCCTGACACATCTCAAGTCTTTCTCTTTTTCTCTCCCCGTCTACCTGTCAAATGACTCACTGAGAGGAGAGCAGCCTAAAAATAACACAGTGAAGCACTGAGACATCTACAGATCTGTGGAGCTCTCATTAAACAGGGCGTGGAAATAGAGCGGTGGAGGAAACAGACACAAAAAGGCCAGGAGAGGTAAAGGCTGATCGGAGAACGGCACACGGTACAGTGTGTGCTTCTGTAGTGAAGCTGGGTGTGTAGTCTGGTGCGGCCATAGGGGGGCTCTGCTCTGCTAGTCTGACTGGAATCCCCTTCATACTGCAGTGTCACTCATCTCTAATGAGCTCCTACTGCAGCTGCAAAGTGCATGCGCAGAGGAGAAAAAGACCGAACGGAGATGGAGGGGTGCTTGCAGATGGTGGGGAGGAGCACTGATGAAAACAGCTACATGTGCCTGCTTGGCATTAATATGTTCTGGGCGTGCTTTGGAATGTTTTGGGAAATATCATACAGTATTGAAACCCATGCTCAGTGTTATATGTTCATGGAACATCAACGCTAGTTCTTTCATATTGTTCGGAAATACAACTTAATAAAATCTGAGTAAAAGCTGTCAGAATGAGCAATCTAGCCATTAGTCAGCAATCAGAGATAGCTCACCCAGAACTGCAAATTCTATCATAATTTCATGGCTAAATAAGGTCACATGTGCTTAAAGGGATAGTTCACCCAAAAATAAAAATTACAGCATAATTTACTCACCCTCAAGCCATCCTAGGTGTGTATGACTTTCTTCTTTCAGACAAATACAATCTGAGTTGTTTTTTAAAAAATGGCTCTTTTAAGCTTTATAATGGCAGTAAATGGGTATTGAGATTTTGAAGCCCATAAAAGTGCATCCATCTATCATAAAAAGTACTTCACTTGGCTCTGGGGGTTTAATAAAGGCCTTCTAAAGCGCAGCAATGCATTTGTGTAAGAAAAATATTGATATTTAAAACTTTATAAACCGTAATCTATAGATTCCGCTAACTGTCGTACGCGTATTCACGAGAGAGTGAGGTTCGTAGGATATAGGCTTAGCATAAGCTCTAGTGAGAACGTGCTAGTCTCGCAAGGACCAAGTTTCATTTACAGCAAAGGAAAACTAATCTCCGCTTGGCTTATATCAAAATCTACGACATTTTTCTTCACAAATCTCTGTTTTGTACTTCTGATTTATGACCTTTGTGACCTTTCAGTTAGTGGAAGCTAGAGATTACGGTTTATAAAGTTTTAAATATGGATATTTTTCTTACACAAATGCATTGATTCACTTCAGGTGGCCTTCATTAACCCAGAGCTGTGTGGAGTACTTTTTATGATGGATGGATGCACTTTTATGGTTTTCAAAATCTCAACAGCCATTCGCTGCCATTATAAAGCTTGGAAGAGCCAGCGTATTTTTTTAATATAACTCCTACTGTATTTGTTTAAAAGAAGAAAGTCATATACACCTAGGATGGCTTGAGGGTGAGTAAATCATAGGGTAATTTTCATTTTTGGATGAACTATCCCTTTAAATGTCTTCCTTCCATGAAAACAAAAGGAGCAACTATGAAGAAGTTCTAAGCTATAAAAGGATGAAAAATTATTCATGTGTATTTGGTAGACACTAGTGATGTAACAATATCAAAATCTCACAATACCATAATATACAAAGTCAACAATGTGATATTTATTGTGATATTTTAAAAAAAATATATATAGAATTTTAAAGTTTAATTAAAATTTAACGTTAAATTATTCTGTCTAATGCACTTTGAGAGTTCAAAATTAACAGCTCCAACCCATGTTCTTAACTAAGAAAACTTAAGTCAGAAAAAAGTCAGTGAATTGACTTACGTACCTGAATTAAAGGGGACTCAACCCTGTGATAAACTGACTCTAAATTACATTCACAATGGTGTTTTAGGAAGCCAAACAAATTAGACTATAATAATAATAACCAATGACAGTAATAGCCATATACTGTAAAACAGTTGAAACAATGAAAATGAATAGGTACATTATTATTTTTTCTTTACACTACAGCAGGGAAATTACAATACTTTTTTTTTAAATTTCTACACTTGGAAGAGATATTGTGAATTCGAACTGCAGTAACGTTACCCATTTAAACCACTAGCTGTCATCAATTCATACTGCACCTTTAGGCTTTTATTTTGACAGAAAACTCCACCTCGGTGAAAACAGGTTTACAAAAATGTGTCTCACTACAAATCTAGTGAAATACTGTAATCATCTACTGTGAAAATAAAGCATTACTGGTGGCTACTGCATTAAACCAGTTAACTACATTAATTTACTGTGAGCACAGACGTTCTGAGACGCAGAAACACCGGATCACGAGCTGAATCGCCTGAGCGAAGTGCACGCTTCGCTTTGAGTTTGAAACAAAAGCAGACTTGGTGAAGGTATTAAGCCATATTGTGTTTTCGGTTTTAGTTGTTTGACAGACACTGTGCCAAAACATAATGACTCAAAATACAACTTTAAAGATCTTTTAATGTTAGAATAGAAGTTTAATTATATTTTAAAAATGACATTTTTGGTCGGAAGACCTATTGTTTCATATCATCATGTGACCACGATAATATCGAGAGAGAGTTTTGCTATCGTCACATCCAAAGCCACTTACAGTACATTAATATATGTTTTGTATTTTTTTATACACAAGAGAATCAAAAAAGTAGTCCATAAGAATTGTGTACTAGAATGAATGTCAAGATATTCAGTAAATACTGACTTAATTTTCACTTTTGTATAAGTGATGACTATTAAAGGAAAATTTATTGTGCTTCAGTTCTTGCACATCCTGTTGCAAATGGCTTTTCGGCAAAAAAAAGACCTTTTGTCCATCTTAACAATTTTATCTGATTCATAGATTATTTTTAGCTCTATCATCATTAGATCTTAATAGATGAAAAGGCTTAATATCATTAGCGCTATTTACAGCCGTTAGTTAGTCACCTGTAAAACAAAGACAAATTACACTCAGGACAAGATCATCAATTGTCTAAAAATCTCATTAACAATTACCTGCTTAGAAATGAAGCGCATGCTCTGAGCTTTAAACTACGGTTTTGCTGATTCCCGAATTTTCTCTAGCCCCAAAGTACCCGTGCCGAGTGCTTAATCCGTCTCACTGTCAAAACCGGTCTAAGCTCCTCACAAAATGTGTTGCGACAGCACAGAGACATTCACGCTGTGATATCAGCATCACACAGGGGACGTACACCTTCAGTTTATCCAAACACGTAACTATAAAGACCTCCAAGATGCATGGAAATACAGTCTAGGTTGCATATCGGAGGCCGTGGCAGGTTCCCGATGGAATACTGTCTGTGAATGATGTTATAAGGTGGTGTAGTAGTCGATGCGAGTGTGTGTGTGTGCTGCGAGCATATAGAGTGGGCGTTCATTTTCAGAGCTTTTCAATGCGGGAAGCCAGCCAGCCGCTCTGGTCCATTCACTAACCCCGTCTCTCAGAATCAAACATAGCTCTTCTGCAAATATCACAATATGCTATTTAAAGCATGTAACACAGAGTGTTATGATGCAAGTGGGTGCAAAAGCATGACCGGTGAGAGGGTTAGAGGAGGAAAACGTGCCGGCGTGATTAATTATGGCAATTTACTGATTAGGGCATTGAACACAGCTCTGCATTGACACTGTAAACACAGCTGTACTGTCCAACCACAAGAACATTGGGGGGTTAATACAGACGAGAAAACACGCACTGGCACAGGCAAACAAACACACACACAGATGTGGATCCTAATCTACAGAATGATGAATTTATAGCTCTAAATAGCAATTTCTGAATTTAGACAGTGCTATTAATGAGCTTCAAAGTTACTTTGGGCTTTCAAGGCATGGAGACTGGCATTTCCATACAGCTACTAAAGTGTTCGGAGTAATTTTAACCCTCCTGTTGTGTTCAGAAACTTTCGTTTCCTTGCATTTTGCCAAAAACAACACTGAAAAATAGGACTTACACTCACACAAACCCATACAAACACATGTTTGATGCTTGACATTGCAGGATGGATTTTTTCTCACCTGATTGGCTGTGTTGATGTCTATTCCATTTTTGATATGATCCAGGGCCTTTTCCAGATTACCTGAGCGTGCAGCACGGAGGAAACTGGTTGCTGTATCCGCCTGAGAAATCAGAGAGAGAAAAAGAAAGAAAAAATAACTCTAAATCTGAATAGAGAAATGGATTGTTAAATTACTTTTTTATGCACAAGGTCAAAACTTTTGGATGTTTAGCAGCTAATAAAACATCAGTGATACAGTCTGACTTAACAGCTCTAATTAGGAATTCAATCTGTGTTGTGAATGTCCACAGAGAAGATGAGAATCTGGTTTCAACCGGCTCAAAGGCCATATAACAGCAACCCATCAGCTACTGAATTAGTTTTTCTCTGTGTAAAATCATCTAATCTTCCAAACCTATGGAGTGTGGCGTTATATATACAAGGCTGGTTTTGCCCGTAACGACATACTGGCATTTGCTTTAAAGCTGAAGTGCACAGATTTTTAAAAATACTTTCTATAGCCCAGTGTATTTTGTGAAAACAAAGCAAGGCATTTGACCTAAAGGTTGGTTTTCTTGACAAGCGTATCAAATGATTAGAGCATCTCCACCAGCCCAACATAGCAACATTGGCTCAATCAATGACGTGAGTTGGTGGGCGGAACTATCTGGTACTTGACCAATGGCAGTCAGAGGACATGTTCCTGAAAACAGGCATTATTTTTGCAACTCCATTTTAAAGGGATAGTTCACCCAAAAATGAAAACTCCAGAGAGTGTGCATCAAAGATTGACACGGAAGAGAAGACATCGTTAAAGTTATTATTTTTGTTTTCTTTGAGCAAAACATTTAGGTTGAACCACTGATGTCACATGGACTATTTTTAGCGATGTCCTTACTACCTTTCTGGGCCTTGAATGTGGTAGTTGTTTTGCTGATTTCAAAAATATATTAATTTGTGTTTTAAAAGATAAACAAAGGTCTTACGGGTTTGGAAGACATGAAAGTGAGTAATTATAGAGAATTTTCATTTTTGGGCGAACTACCCCTTTAATGATGGTAGTGGTTCAGAAATCATACACTGTGGGTTTAGATATCATTAAATAATAATAAATTGGAAAAATAAAAAGTTTACTAAAATATATAATATTTACAATTACATACAGTTGAAGTCAAAAATTTGTCATACACCTTTGCAGAATTTGCAAAATCTTAATTATTTCACCAAAATAAGAGATTGTAGGAAATTATTTTTTATTTACTACTGACCCGAATAAGATATTTCACATAAAAGATGTTTACATATAGTCCACAAGAGAAAATAGTAGTTGAAATTATAAAAATGACCCCGTTCAAAAGTTTACATACACTTGTTTCTTAATACTGTGTTGTTACCTGCATGATCCACAACTGTGTGTGTTTTTGTTGTTGTTTAGTGATAGTTGTTCATAAGTCCCTTACACTGCCTCAGAAAAATCCTTCAGGTCCCACATATTCTTTGGATTTTCAACATTACTGTGTATTTAAACCCTTTCCAACAGTATGTATGATTTTGAGATGCATCTTTTCACACTGAGGACAACTGAGGGATTCATATGCAACTATCACAGAAGATTCAAACACTCACTGATGCTCCAGGAAAAAAAATCTTCAAATTCAAAAAGTTTTGATTCACTTAATGCATTGTGTTTGCTTCTGAAGCATCAGTGAGTGTCTGAACCTTCTGTAATAGTTGCATATGAGTCCCTCAGTTGTCCTCAGTGTGAAAAGATGCATCTCAAAATAATACAGTCATTGTTGGAAAGGATTCAAATACACAAAAATGCTGAAAAAAACCTGAAGGATTGGTCTGAAAAACAGCAGCCAATTTAACTGTTCAAGACAAACAAGGGACTCACAAACAACTATGACAAATAAACAAAACAAAACAAACAAACAAAAAACAGCTGTGGATCATTCAGGTAATAACACAGTATTAAGAATCTTAAACTTTTGAATAAGGTCATTTTTATGAATTCAACTACTGTTTTCCATTGTGGACTATTTATGTGAAATCTCTCATTCAGGTCAGTGCTAAACAAAAAGGAAACATGCGTTTTGTATGATCCCTCTTATTTTGGTTAAATAATTAACATTTTGCAGATTCTGCAAGGTGTATGTAAACTAATGACCTCAACCGTATTTATCACATTTTAAAAACGATTTAGCACATAAAAAGTGACTTAAAGCAAATAAAACACAATTTTTCATGCTGTGCAAGCTATGCAAAGCTCAGACCTAATTTCTCCACACACATCTGTATTAATATTCTGTTAGTCTAAGTTCTTTGTTGTTTTTCATCTATCATCTGTGCCTGTCTCTCTCTTAGTCTGTGTGTCTATCTACAGAGCGTTCCTCTTGATCTCAGCTGTTCTTGTCTCCGTGGAATAGCTAACAACCTCCATACCTACTGCTCCCAACCCTGCCTTTCGTCTTTCTCTCTCCCTCCTGTAGCGTTCACACTAACGGGTCCAGAACAGAGAGCTTTTCAGATTCCCATCTGCACTGCAATCTTTCTAAAACATGACTCTATATCGCCCCGTTCGTTTTGCGCCTTCGGCTCCCTACCCAGAATTCATCATTCCTGCTGCTCGGTATAAAAAAAAATCCATGAGTGATATTTTGCAGTTTTCTATGCAATGACTAATACAATTTGCTCTGATGTGGTCACAGTTATATTGAGTCATTGAATTGATTTGTCAGATACTCCGCAGTCTAGAAATTTCAGATTGTCTTTGCTCTGTTATTCAGTCGGGATGACTGACAGGCCGGTCTCTCCCCACTCCCCTCCCCAATGGAAGATGTGGATGGAATACTGAGTGAGGTGAAAGAAGTCATTTTGAACCCTCATTTGCTCAGTCCTCAGGTGACAGCACAGCAAAATGCATCCGTCAACATGACTGTGCAGTAATAGTGTTTATCTGCCATCATATCTTACTGAAGGAACTGCTGAATCACTTTAGGATTTAATTTTGAGACCAACATCAATTTCCTTCCCACCACTTTTTGAATAGTCATTCTTTATCAATCATTATCCACAATCAGCCTGGTGAATTTTTTTGTGATTCACATATTCTTTAAACATACTGATACTCATCTGGACGCTTTCTTCTCTGTTACACAAACACAAACATGCATAAGTTATTATCATCATTTGGTTAATATATTTAAGCTGTGGCCCTTTCTGATTCTGTAGCAATTGCTGTTATTTTACTTTTTTGATATCTTTTGAACAACTTTGAGAAGTGTTTTGGGTCATTATCTTCCTGAAAAATGAAAGTCCACCTCAAACATAATTCTGATGGATTGACTTGTCTCTGAGGTACTGAAAAGGACATGCTGGTTGATCTTGTCATGGGCTTGGCACCAAATTGTCATCAGCATGAAATTGGCACAGCACCCCCAATCATGACACAGCCTTCTTCAAGCTTGACAATGTGAATGTATTTTTAGCACCTGGTGACAAATGGTAAAACGAGTTAACAAAGCAATTACTCAGACAATGGCCAGTGTTTATATGTGATATACTACAATGTATACATTAAATATAATACATTTAATGTTCAAAAGTTTGGGGTTGGTTTTGAAAGAAGCCACTTATGCTCACTTATACTTTAGTATGCATCAAAAATTCCTTAAAAAAGTAATGTTGTGAAATATTAGTATAGTTTGAAATAAATGGTTGCTATTTTAATGTATTTTATTCCTGTGATTAATTTAATTTAATGCCTTTATTTATTTATGGAAACTGTGATGCATTTATTATTAGGATTCTTGGATTACCAGAGACAAAGAACATTATATATTGTATGCATAAAAACTTTTATATTATCATTTAAAACCCTCCACATCCCCAGCTCCACCTGTGTGTGTGTGTGTGTGTGTGTGCGTGTATATATATATAGGGTTTAAAAACAGTATGTTTTTTCCAAAAAATATTAAAAAGTTTTCTGTTTAATTTAATTACATTTTTGTTTTTTGTTTTTCTAAGCAAGAAATAGATATCATACATTTTTCCCTAATTTACAGAAGACACCCACTAAAATGTCATTCAGTGTAACAGTCTTGTCAGGCATATTTACAACAAAATAAATCCATGTATGACATATTTAAAGACACATTTCTTTCACCCAAAATACTAATTAGTTGTAATTGCCACTATCCAAAGTTTTGCCTATTTGTCAGTAAGAATGTTTTACTAATTCAAAACACAATCAAATTTAATTTGCTTCCTTTATTCTTATATATATTTTAATATGTACTAGTTTGAATTTTTACAAAAATGTATTGTGTTACACTGAATGACAGTGTAACATTATTTCAACCAAATTTTGACATTTTATTCTCCAAAAACTTATTTGAAACCTTATGTGCTTTCTATGGACCTAAAAT
>JAHKKF010384356.1:0-11827 GCA_019740295.1 Labeo calbasu | reverse complement strand
TTTACATTTTTAAACTATACTTTCAAAAGAGTGTGCGTGTATATATGTTTGAAAAATATATATGAACATCTTTTGACAGTACATTTTAGAAAATATATTTTTTGGCTATTTTTGTATATTCTGTAAATTATGCAAACTTACAAATTATGGCATTTTGCAGATTAATATTATAGTATTATTTTATCTGATAACCTGTTCATCTTGCAGCATTCTTGAAAACACACTCATATGCGACCCTGGACCACAAAACCAGTCTTAGGTAGCACGGATATATTGGTAGCAATAGTCAATAATACATTACTATAATACATTATTGATTGAAAATTATTGATTTTTCTTTTATTCCAAAAATCAGTAGGATATTAAGTAAAGATCATGTTTCATGAAGATATTTCGTAAATTTACTACCGTAAATATATCAAAGCTTAATTTTTGATTAGTAATATGCATTGCTAAAAACTTCATTTGGACAACTTTAAAGGTGATTTTCTCAATATTTTTATTTATTTATTTCTTTATTTATTGCACCCTTAGATTCCAGATTTTCAAATATTGTCCTATCCTAACAATGATGTATAAATCTCAATTTCAAAAAAATTGACCATTGTATCAATAGGTTTTGTGGTCCATGGTCACATATATCAAGAAAAAAAAAACTTACTGGTTTCAGGATATTTTGTCTAATAGCTCCTTCTTTCTGAACTGTGAGTTCGCCTCTGTCTTTTTGCAGGATGAAGTCCTTAAGAGTTTCCTGAAGAGACACTTTTCATTTACTCACATGTCGTGCTCTCTGTCGGTACTTTACACCAACAAACGTAAGATACGTCAAAACAACAAACCTCTTCTAAAGTCACGTCTTCTTTCCAGTTGCCCACACGGACGCGCGGATTATAGGTCCGGACATGAGCCATTTCACAACCGCCGTAAAGACAGACAGACAGAGAACTGGGAAAAGTAATTTATAATGCAAAAGGAAACTAAACGCGACTACAAGAAGTAAGAACTGTTACCATAGACGCGTAAAACAACACATGAACTCTACTGCGCTTGCGTGTGTTACGTCTCCAAGGTAACAAGTTCTTTTTTTTTACCGCCAGTTTCAGAATCGCGCTATTTACGACTTTTTAAAGTCGCGTTTTTAAAAAGTTTTGTGCATTTAAAAATTATTTGAAAATGTATTAACATTTTAAAGCAATTGAAAAAAGCGAAAACTCTCTAAATGAATTCCGATATTAGTATAGAATTATATTTTAAGGTGATTTACCACCTTAAATTTAATTTGTTGTAATTAATCTTAAATGTAATTAATATTTTAACTACAAATTAATAATTTAAAATACATATTTTTAATAGTACTGCCTCCCCGTTTTTATAACTGTCGTTTTCAAGGTATATGTCATTGAGGTGCATGTCTTCAATACAAACAAATTAAAAAATCCCTAACAAATCCTTTATTCTTTTATATACAATAGGCTGTTTATAGACATTCCTAGATTAAATGAACACATCAGTCAGACACACACAAATTAGCAGAAATTCAATTATGAGAAATGATCTTACAATCATGATTCAGTAAGACTAATGTATTATGTGTTCATATCAATGTCTTTTATATGGAATTGCATTTTATTGGCTTTTCAAATGAAATTAGAAGCTCGCTCTTCATACTTTCACTGGAATCAATATGTGTGTGATGTCTATGATGAATCTTGCAGCATTATCAATTATGAAACCAAATCACTTTCACAATATGTACGCAGAGAGAAAAAAGCAGTGGAGATTTTAGATAAACTACATTAGAAGAAAGCCTCATTTGAGCTTGAGAGACTATGTGTGTAAGTGCGGTTAAGTGCTTTTCACGTCAATAACGGAACTGACAGATCATAAATAGATAATACACGTTTATGAGAGCTGTGCTCTAAAATATTAAAACTGCATTGGGAAAAGCAGCAAGGAGCAAAAAAGTATTGCTGATATTATTAAAGAAAAACTCTCACTCCAATACCATTGTCATGATCCACATGCTTCCCATATGACTTCCTGCTTGTTTAACTGGCAGAAAAAAAGACACACAAGACACAATCCCACTGAATAACCAAAACCAGCTTTATGAAGAGACAAAGGTATATTTTCACAGTCAAAGGTGCCCTGAAAAAGGAGAAATCCCAATCCAGAAATGCGTTCATACAGTCACAGGATGAAAAACAAGGCTATTTCTACAAGAACACCAAAAATATCAGTCAAAATCATGTCAAAACTTTTCCAACATTGCCTCCTTGAAATAGGACATCTCTTTCAATTGTCTTCACATTACAGTATTCAGCTGTTGAAAGCACTGCCAAGGCTTGCTACTGTATGCATTTGCTCTGAGCATGGTTGCTAAGACGTTCTGAGTGGTTGCTAGGTGGTCGTTACTGGCCTGTGGTCATAAATGTGATCATTTAGAAAATAAATAGCATGGATTGAGGTATCATTCATTCTGTAGTCCGTAGCACAAGCGGTGCAAGATGAATTACAACAGTGATCATAGATCAAACTGCATGCAAAAATTCCATCAGTTCCAATCAGAAACTCTTCTACCTGAGCAAATCACTCATTAATCAGCCGCGGCGGACAGAAGTAGGGCTCGGAAAGCTTCAGGCTCGATAAAAGAGGACAAACACTTCTTTCTCTCGGTCTCTCCCCTCCCGCACTCACTCAGTCCCATCACAGCCCATTAAAAGTTTAGTGCTGTTGTTCAGCAAATTGAAAATGTGTGCCGGTATTGATCCACCATCATGCATCCATTCTAGTTCTCTGGAGGCTCGTTTTCCTTTTCTTTTAAGCTTTTGTGAGGAAGGATATTACGTTTTAGTAGCACGATTTTAGTAGTGATTGTTTTCACCACAAATTCAGGTCAGTAATGAAGATTAAGCATTGAACAAAAACAAAGATTCGCATCACTCAAACGTCAGCATTTCCCCCAAACAGGGAACATTTAGCGGATCTAAAAGGCAGTTGCATGTAAACTTGCAACTAATAATGGATTTTGCAAGCATTTAAAGGGAGAGAGAGAACAGAGGTGCGGGAGAGAGAAACGTGCCGCTGTACGAGCAAGTGGGTGCCGTCTCAGGTTTCAGCAGAATTACATTACACTAATGGGAACTCCCCAATATCCGTCAACAAAGAGGGCATACCGGAACGTCCTGAAGCCATAAACTGCCGAATAAGCATTTAAATGAGAACCTCAAACAAAACTAAAGGTAGGGAAACTCCAAAAAGGCCCACTGAAGGTTTCAGGAAATGCAGTCTATTTTGCATAGGTTTTACACTGGGACAGTCTGTCATGCTGAGTTCATAGAGAATTCATGCGTTCATTAAAATCTTGATAGTATTATCTAATAAACACGTATTGCACCATTCAATGTAGCCTCAGGCATGTCATGTGACTGCATGTACATTACACTGTGCTGACTGGAATGACGATGATGAGGATGAGGATGATGGTGGCAGTGATGCTGAGGGCGGCGATACGGAACGCCTGGTTCCTGTTGCAACGGGTGTACGAATGCGAACGCCGCAGGAGCGTGTCGGAGGCCGGCGTGTAAATCTCGTCCGTCCAGAACTCCAAAGACTCAGGGGCCTACAAACGTATATAGAAAATATCAAAATTTGGTATTTTGTGCTAGTTTATGTGCATTAATGCAATCCTTTAAGATTGATTTAATGTTTAGGGTTCCAAAGTACCCAAAGATGCATATGTAAAAACAATAATCATAATTTTGAAAATAACCATTATTAGTTCAGAATAAAGGAATAGTTTATCCAAATATGAAATTTTCCTGAACATGTGCACTCTCAGCCTATACAAGATGTAGATGAGTTTGGTTCTTTATCAGAACAGATTTGCATTGCATCACTTGCTCATCGGTGGATCATCTGCAGTGAATGGGTGCCGTCAGAATGAGAATCCAAACAGCTAGTAAAAACATCACAATAATACTCCAGTCCATTACTTAATGTCTTATAAAATTGCTGCTGTTGCTTTTGGCCAAAATATGAGTCTATAATCCATAATAACACTTCCTCCAGTGCTATCCTCTCATATCAAAATCCAATGACATATGTGACCCTGGACCACAAAGCCAGTCATAAGGGTCAATTTTTATACATAATCTGAAAGTAGAATAAGATTTCCATTGATGTATGGTTTGTTAGGACAGGACAATATTTGGTTGAGATACAATTATTTGAAAATCTGGAATCTGAGCGCAAAAAATCAAAGTACTGAGAGAATCGCCTTTAAAGTTGTCCATATGAAGTTCTTTAGCAATGCATATTACTAATCAAAAATTACGTTTTGATATATTACAGTAGGCAATTCACAAAATATCTTCATGGAACATGATCTTTACTTACTATCCTAATGAAAAGAAAAAATGGTAATTCTGACCCATACAATGTGTTTTTTGATTTTGCTACAAATACACCCATGCTACTTAAGACTGGTTTTCTGGTCCAGGGTCACATATTTGTTCCTAACTGTTTACACTTGTAATTGGTGCTTAATCTGTGCATATTTCTCTCCTGATTCATTTGAGACAACTTTTTCACTGGAAGAAGTGTTATTATGGATAGAGGACTGGATTTGAAGTTAAAAAAAAAGACTGATTTGTTTATTAAAAGTCATGTGGATAACTTGTTTTAATCAGGTTTTTGATCAGGTGAACTGTTCCTTTAGCACAGATTTATAATTTGTAATATTTATAATATAAATTTGTTATGCAAACCTCATCAAACCTTATAGGTACATACATATTATGTAAGCACTTTATTGCCATCCAATATATATATTTTATTCCATTTTGTAGAAAAATACAGATTCATGAGGTGACAGTGTTTTCACTTGAAACATTACATTTGGAGGTGTTACCTGAAGATCCAGAGGTGTTAAGTCCGACTGGCTCCAGGTCACCTTGGGGCGTTCAGTCATATGCTGGGTAGTGCTCTGGACAGATGTGCGGCGTGGTGCATTGTGGGTCTCAGGTGGCATGAGGTGAAAGCTCGTCACTTCCTGCACTATGGAGCCCTCTCTTTTATGCACTCCACCTAAATGTTCTGACTGAAAAGTAAAACAAAGTTTATATTATGACCAAGTATTCACTCTAATATCTATACATACACATAAAGTTTAAGAGACCACTAGTCAAAATCAGTGCTGTCAAATCGATTAATCGCATCCAAAATAAAAGTTTGTGTTCACATAATATATGTGTGTGTTTACATACACTTGATTGGTGGCAGGGAAAAGTTTACATACACTTGATTCTTAATACTGTGTTGTTACCTGAATAATCCACAGCTGTGGTTTGTTTGTTTGTTTGTTTAGTGATTCATGAGTCCCTTGTTTGTCCTGAACACTTAAACTGGCCACTGATCTTCAGAAAAATCCTTCAGGTCCCACAAATTCACAATTTTTTTTTTTTTTTCCATTTTTGTGTATTTAAACCCTTTCCTAAAATGACTGTATGATTTCGAGATCCATCTTTTCACACTAAGGACAACTGAGGGACTAATATGTAACTATTACAGAAGGTTCAAACGCTCACTGATGCTTCAGAAGGAAAAATTATGCATTAACAGCCAGGGGTGTAAACTTGAACGGAATGAGGATGTTTACATTTTTCTCATTTTGCCTAAATATCATATATATTTTTTTCATTTAGTATTGCCTTTCAGAAGCTACAGAAGATACTTACATGTTTCCCAGAAGAAAAAATAATTTAAATTTCCCGTGATTTTCAAATTCAATAGTTTTCACCCCCGGCTCTTAATGTATCATTTTTCCTTGTGGAGCATCAGTAACTGAAAATATAAATATACATAGTACAAAAACATATGTATACACAAACAGTTATTTTGGATGTGATGAATTAGTTTAACAGCACTGGTCAAAATGCATACACGTTCTGAATTACATATTTTTAAAGTTAAACTTAAAAATTTACATGAATTTTAAAAAAAAATTTTGCTTTAACAACAGCAGCACTCAAGCTGCATGAAATCCACAAGTTTGCATAAAACTTGTTGATCATGTTAATGTTCATGAGGATCTTGTGCTTCAATACAGTGTAGCAGGGATGACGTAATTTTTTAGGCCATTATCCTACCTCCCTCGACAAAAACCCAAACTATTTATTTCCATTAGCTTTGGGATTATTGCAGACAATAAGCTCTGTGACCAGCAAAAGTGTATAATTCTTACAAGATAATCTTGTGAAGAAAATGACCTTAATACTTTAATGTGACACTGGACCACAATACCAGTCATAAGGGAACATTTTTTGAAGATTGAGATATATACATCATCTGAAAGCTGAATAAATAAGCTTGATGTATGATTTGTTAGGATAGGACAACATTTGTCTGAGATACAACTATTTTAAAATCTGTAATCTGAAGGTGCAAAAAAAAAAAAAATAATATTGAGAAAATCGCATTTAAAGTTGTCCAAATGAACTTCTTAGCAATGCATATCACTAATCAAAAATTAAGTTTTGATATATTTATGGTAGAAAATTTATGTATATATGTTCTTCATGGAACATGATCTGGCATTTTTATAATTTTAACCACATATCTCTTTAAAACCCTGCCTAAATGTGCAAAATGACTGACAAGCAAACAAAATTTTTCTGATTAGATCCTTTCTTATTGGCAAATGACTCTTATTTTGTTTACAGAGGTTGAATTCAGAATAACGTACTAGCATACTATTACTATTTTTGGTGACATACTGTATCTTTTTGTCACAGAAATAAGAGTAGTATGCTACCATATCATGTGGACACTTTTTGAGGAAGAATTCAAAATATGATTTTATATACAGATATTTCTTATCCTGTTACCTTAACAGCCTGTATATGTGGCTCCTTGCTAAAGCTGATGCTCCACTCCCTGGGGGCTTCTGATCCGCTGCTCTCCGTGTAGCTCCTGGAGCTCCTGCGTACAAACAGACGCCTGCGTTTCGCCGCTGCCTCGTTGACGCCCTCTGTCCCTGGATTGGTCCTCGGGGACCCATGCTGTAGCTGCAGGCTAGGCCGTGGCGTGAGCTGTGGCTGTATGTGCACTTGATGCACGTGTGGGCATGCGACCTGCTCCCGCTCTTCCAGACGGTTCAGCGTGGAAAGCACGAGGGCCAGCTGCTCACGTAGCTCTGAGATCGGCTCGAGCTGTTGCTCTAGTTCTGTGACCCGTTGAAGCAGGCGCCCCACACCCCATCTCACGCCCTCTTCAGGTGCCTCCAAGGAGTGAAACAACCTCCGTAACTTTCCCAAGCGTTCACGCCTCTCTGGGAGCCCAGCTCCGCCCCCTTCTTGGGCTCCGCCTCCTTCCCCTGGCAGCACCGCCATGGAGCCACACATGCTAATGTCGTCTAAGAAACGGAAGATGGCGCTGATGTCGTCCTCGCCGATGTCTGGGTTGTCGATGGAGAGTTTATCGGCAAGCATGAGGCTTCGTAAAGCGCGTCGATCCGCAGGCTCCGTTTGAGTGCCTACACTAACCATGCCTTCAATGCTCGGGGACCAATCGTACCATGCGTCCAAACTCATGCCGCTCAGCCGCTTGAAGGTATCCCGCACCGTATTGACGATGCGAGGATCGAAACCGGGAATGTCGAAGCTTGATCCGTCGATGCTGAGCTTAACAGATCCTGGCTTTCTTAAGCCAGACTTCTCTAAGACAGACCGCTCTGATCTGGGTTTCTGCAGGCCGGTCAATTCAGTCTCAGGTCTTTCATCCGCCGTCCTGCTGTCGATGTCCAAGCTGTGGCTTTTGATTTGAAGAGCAGGGGTTTGCTTTTGGCTGGAGACTGAAGGGCCGAAGTAGGTGGACACCTGGAGCTCATCCAAACTTTCATGCTTCGTCTGACGCCACTGCGTCTGAGGGTCGTAGGGGTTCGCGGCATCATCGTACAACTGCGTGTCGGGCATGTGTGCTTCCGGTTCTGGTACGTTTGCATAAGTGTACGAATGGTCAAGCGCATGTGATGCTAGGTTGTGGTGGTCGTAAGTTGCGGGATCTGGATAGGGGTTCTTCTGAGGAGCATAAAGCAGATCCTCACCATCCGATCTCGGTCCATCTGGGCTTATATCCGATTGACCGTTGCCTTCTACGGAAATGAGTGGAACTTTGCGAAGCCCTTCTTTAAAGGCACTCCTCTTCTGCGAGCAGGAACGAGCGATGCGGGTTCCCTGATTGGTCGCCGACGTCTTGCCAGCCTCCTGATTAACTGTGTCCCCAGAATGCGCGTTCTGCATGCTGTCCTGGTTGAGCATGTGTGAGTGAGGCTGAGCGACCAACGTGGAGGTGGTCTGAGCGTGTGAAGCCTCGGTGTTATGACTGAAAGCTTCACAAGGGAGGTTCTCATATTTACAGTCCTCAGAGGCGGTCCCTCCTCCTGTGACGGGTAAGGCGGCCGGCCAGTCGTAACGCACAAATCCCTTCCCACAGACCTGACAGGGCGTCAGAGACTGGAGGTTATGTTGCGTGTATGTAGGAGCCATGCGGGTGTGCATGAGGAGGTTGAACAGGGAGACGACATCGGCGGCCGCCGAGAGCCGGTTGCTGCAGGGAGGGTGAAGCCGCTCTCGGAAGAGGGTGGCAGGGAAGCAGGGGTCTCTACAGGCGGTGGAATATAAGAGACTCCGTAATTCTAGAAGAGGCTGCAGGCTGAAGCGTCCACTTAGATAGACGCAAATATCCGCGTATGACACGCTCCCACGGCATGCACCTAACACTTCTAGGATCTCCAACAATACAAGTGGGTCTTCAGGGTTTTCAGCCATTTGAACTAGATTTGAGCTCAATGCACACTACAGAAAATTAAGCTCACTGTCCTTTCCTTTTCCCTCTTCAGCACATGCAGCTCTGCAAAAGAGGGCACACAGCTGTAAAACCAGGTCAGCCAGACTAGGATTTCCACAAAAATTACTTTTGCATTGACTTCAATGTAAATCCCATGCAAGTGCAAAAAAGGAAAGTGCAATAAAAAAAACAAGCAGTTACCTCTAGCGGCTGAGAGCAAAGCTATTCATTGCTGACCTTATTCAAAGCCTTAATATAGCCACTGATCGGAGCATTTGAAAAGAGCTGAAACCATTAGTGATGGTGTGAAATCGTCCGTCTCTTCTGATCAAGGTCCCACCTGAGAGGCTCTCGTAGGTAAAGCGGCGGTCAGTGGTCAGACAGCGGTCAATCTCATGGTTAGTGCAGAAAAGCAGGTCGTTTGGAGTCTCCAGGGATGCCATAAATCCCGGTTCTCATTCCTCAGGAGCTGATCAAAACGCCCTGCACAAGAGAAACAGCGTGGAGAGTTTCTGCTTCACGTGTGACAGCAGTGTTGCATCCTCTAGTTGGTGTGTTTGCACACGGAGCTGCTGTGGTGAAAGTCACGCGTGACGTTGGTGACTGTTCTAATGCGGTACAATAAACATATAATAGAAGAAACGCATTGTAAAGTACAGGGAAATGCATAGAAGAAAATAAATTCTAATCCATAAAATGTAATATATTTTATTTAATAAACACAGATTAAAAAACACATTTAAAAAATATACATAGGTTGTAATAGAAGAAAATAATAACTCAGTAAATATAAAAATACATAAATAAAATTATAAGTATCTACCTACAAAAATGACTATGAAATGTATCTACACATTTATTTTTTATACATTCTCTGCATTTTATTTATTTATTTATTGAACTGGTTAATTGTTTATAAAAAAAGGTCCATTAATTAATACCAAAAAAGTTACACTTACCTTTGGAGTTCTCCTTCACATTTCTCTGCACTTTGCTTTGATGTATGTATCTATCTATCTATCAATCTATCTATCTATCTGTATATATATATATATATATATATCAAAAAAAATATAAGGTATAGATGCACATACGTTTAAGCATATGACATTTCTTGAGTAAAATCTTAAGAAATAACATGAAAACAGAAGCCCACCTGTACCTTCTGAAGATTTGTCTTGATGCAGACTCTCCCAAATGCATGCAAATCTTGAGTAAAATCTTACGATATAACATGAAAACGGAAGCCCATCTGTACCATCTGAAGATTTGTCTTGATGCACAGACTCTCCCAAATGCATGTAAAGTATAGATTTACATACTTTTAAATATATGACATTTCTTGAGTAAAATCCTAAGAAATAACACGACAACGAAAGCCCACCTGTACCATCTGAAGATCTGTCTTGATGCACACAGACTCTCCCGAACTCAAACAGCCCAGCTTCTGCTCAGTATCGTACTGAAGTGAATGAAGAGAGGTTTATAGACTCTAACACACTTCCTCTCTCTCTGTTTTAGTATAGCCTACAGCTACATTAAAGTGATCAAACCTTTTAAAAGTGTAATGGAGCTCGTTCACTTCAGACGTCAGATAGTCTGTACTATTAAGACTCATCAGGAACTCAAAGTTCTTTCTTTATCTCTAATTGATGAGCATCTGAAATACATCAGATTTAAGATGACTTCACCACACAGTACGAGTCTATTGTAAAGTTTGTTGAGTTGTAAAGTTTGTTTAATTGTCTCAGACTCAAAATAATTCATCACAAAGACCACTAGGGGGCAACAAAGTTCGTATTATATCAAATAGCATGTGAACAGGAAAAAAAATCTTTTGAGGGAGAAATACTGACTATAAGCAAGATTAAAAATGTCACATGATCGTGCCATAATGGACAATTAAATTATAATAATTATCTATATCTGAAGTAATGCGTTTTGATAATAACTGATAAACATTGACATAAGATCGTTATTGCATAAACTCATACACGTCAGTGATTTTTAGTAATATTTAATAGTAATAATATATAACATATCAAACCAAGTGGCGATTTTTTTCTTAGAATAACAGCACTTTTTACTATATTTAAAAAATTAGTTCAGTTCCCAAATAAAAAATTCCTGATAATTTACTCACCCATGTCATCCAAGATGTTTATGTCTTTCCTTCTTCAGTCGGAAAGAAATTAAGGTTTTTGAGGAAAACATTTCAGGATTTTTCCCCATATAGTGGACTTCAGTGGTGATCAACCGGGTTGAAGGTCCAAATTGCAGTTTCAGTGCAGCTTTAAAGGGCTCTATACAATCCCAGCTGAAGAATAAAGATCTTAGCTAGCGAAAATTTAAACTTACATACTTTTTACCACAAATGCTCCTCTTGCACTAGCTCTGCAATGCGGTCTGCTACTCAACTCATGAGGTAATCACATTGGAAAGTTGACGCGCGATTAGTTCTTCGTCAGTGTACTTCAGTTTAAAAAGGTAGGGTAGGGTTAAAAATCCATCTTATTTTCTCCTCCAACTTCAAAACTGTCGACACTGTTACTTTTATTTTGTAAATGGCGTTTGACTTTCTTTGCACATTCGCTTTGTAAACGCTTTGTTTTTTACAGTCTATGGTAAACACTGGGTAGGTACTTCCGGCTACGTCATGCGTGACCTTTCCAACGTGACTACTTAAAGGAGAACTCTACTCTAGAACAACAATGTACAAATAATTGACTCACCCCCTTGTCATCCACGATGTTCATGTCTTTCTTTCTTCAGTCATAAAGAAATTGTTTTTTGAGGAAAACATTTCTGCACTTTTCCCCATGTAATGTAACGTTACTGGTGTGGTGCCCCGATTTTGAACTTCCAAAATGCAGTTTAAACGCGGCTTCAAACAATCCCAAATGCGGTTGTAAACGATCCCAGCCGAGGAAGAAGGGTCTTGTCTAGCAAAACGATTGGTTATTTACATTTAAAAAAATAC
>JAHKKF010384352.1:0-12387 GCA_019740295.1 Labeo calbasu | reverse complement strand
AAGTTGCAGTTACAAAAAATAAAGATCCAAATGTGAAATACGAAATCGCAATTGTAAGATATACTTATGAGAAAGTTGAAAATATGAAATATAAGGTCATAATTGTAAGACATTACGTCACAGTCATGAGAAATAGAGTTGCAATTGCGAGAAATAAAGATCCAAATGAGAAACATGAAGTCACAGTTGTAGATATTTAGGCAGAGTTGTGAGAAAGATGGAGTTATGAGAAATAGATGCAAATGTGAAATATGAAGTCGCAATTATGAGAAATGAAGATGCAAATGTGAAATATGAATTTACAATTGTGAGAAATAAAAATGCAAATATGAAATAGAAAGTCGTAATTGTAAGACATTACATCACGGTTGTGAGAAATAGAGTTGCAATCACAAGAAATAAAGATCCAAATGTGAAATATGAAGTTGCAATTGTAAGATATGAAGTTACAGTCGTGTGATATAAAGTTGGAATTACAAAACATAAAGATGCAAATATAAAATATGAAGTTGCAATTGTAAGATATTAAGTCACAGTTGTGTAATATATTTTGCAATTACAAAAAATAGATGCAAATGTGAAATACAAATTCGCAATTATGAGAAGTGAAGATGCAAATGTGAATATGAAGTCGCAATTGTAAGATACAAAGTCACTGTGAAAAAGTTGCAGTAATGATAAATAAAGATGCAAATGTGAAATATGAATTCGCAATTACCTTATTTTTTTGCTCTGAAAGCAAGACTTCCATATAAAGTTGTCAAGTCATAAACAAAGAAATAAAATGACAAATAGTTCAGTGTCTGCTTTACACACAGGGAATGCAGTGTATTAATGACAACACAATATTATACAATTACCTTTCAATGAGCACTCAGTCAAAGTTAGAAGTCTGGAGCGCTTGCTGTGCTGTCAGCCATCAATGCAGGAACACAGGCTGCACTGCTCATAAACTGAACATAACATCCAGAAGACATGAAAAGAAAGACAGAGAGAGAGAAAGACAGACAGGCAGAGACTCGAGGGACATGAAAGCAGCATGTCTTTCTACCCCGGGCTCACTGATCACTAATGGGAATCTGTTCTCAGAGAGAAACCCCAGCCCGCCATTCCCACGCAATCAACATGAGCCCAGTGGGCACCTGGGGAACACAAAACACACACACACACACACGAATAGGCACATTCCATCATAAAGTCAAAAGGATGCACGAACAATGACAGGCAGTCTTTTAAGTGCGCACAGCGTAAATAAATGACGCACAAATGTTGCCGTACATTCAGACTAAAACATTTCTTTAGTATTTTTATATGCTGGATGTATTAAGATTTACTGTTTATGAAATAATATTACAATTTAAAATAACTGTTTTATTTTAATATATTTTAAAATTTTTATTCCTCTGATGGCAAAAGCTGAATTTTCAACATCATTACTACAGTCTTCAGTGTCACATCCTTCAGAAATCATTTTAATATGCTGATGTGTTGCTCCAGACACATATTTGTCTATATTAAAAAAAGTTGTGCTGCTTAATGTTTTTGTGGAAATTTTTTGTTCTAAAAGAACACCATTCATTTTAAATACAACATTTTTTGTAACAATGTGAAAGTCTTTACTCACTTATGATCACTTTACTGCATCCTAGCTGAAATAAAACCTTGTTGTAGTGTAGTGCAGTTGTGACTTTATCTTGCAATTCCAGCTTTATTTATTTTTTCTCCGAGGGGGTAACAGGCTTCCACAGAGATGTGTTTTATGAATGAAAAACAAAAAATGTTTCAATTTGCATTCAAATCAGCTCACTTTTGACACTCTGTCACAATCATAGGCACCGATTTATGTTTCTGCTGGTGGGTACCCAACCTCTGTAACAAATATATTTGCACTTAAATATATTCTCAACCAAATATAAAGCTCATCACTCAGTGTTAAACTAAGCCTATAGCTGGTGTTTGTTTTCTCCGTGCGATGGTGCGCTTGATGAAAAATTAAATTCACGAACAGAAACACATGGACTGCAAAATGCATTGCCAAGAGTCAAGTGGTAAGATATCCGACTGTCATAAACACCAACGTTAAGACTAGGGGAAATGTGTAACGGGCGCCGTGCAGATGCAGATGGGGTAAATAATGTGTTGTGTTTTGATTAAAATAAAGTTAACATTGGCTGGCAGTTGTTTATGACTTGTCAGAGCTGTTGAAAGCAGAGCTTCACGCTAAATAAACCCTAATAATCTACACATAAGAGGAGATCAACAGATGTAAGAAGTATTGGATGAAGCCTGTGTGCATAATGTTTACTCTACTGTATAGAGATTTTCACTGAGAAAACGAACAAATATCCTGCTCCTTTTTTCAAACTTTGAAGCATAGCCTACCTCCACGTAATACTCTCTGCGATGGCCTAAATATGAGCTACTGATAACTACTGATAATGAAAATGGCTCAAACTGAGTTTTATCCAGGCCTGGTTCCAGAATTAAATACTGAGGGTGCTTCAGAAATGAGTGAGTTTGCTCTTACCTCAATGCACATAAATTTTCATGTATATTTTTGTCTGTCTTTTGCTTTTTTGAGTGTGAATCCTGCATAAATATGTGCATGTCATTTCCAAAACTTTGTGGCGTGTATGTGGCCAAAAAACAAAAGTTTTATACAAATTCTAAATAGATTATACACTCTAAAAAATGCTGGGTTATTTTTTTAACCCAAATGCTGGGTTCAGCCTGTTAGGTCATTTTATTGGGTTATTTTTAATATTTTTACCTAGGTGCTGGATAGTTTTTCTGTAACTCAGCTGCTGGGTCATTTTTACTGTCAATACAAATGATGAACCCCCTTACATACCTACCCAGTGCTGGGTCAGTGTAACCCAATGCTGGATAGTCTGTGCCAAATCGGTTAAAACTGGATACGTTTGTCAGCAGTCATTTTGTGTTCTGTCCTGAGAAAAAACTTGACTGATGGGAAACTTCCTGAATGAAATTAAGGATGAAATGAAATTGTTTTAAAAGAGTGTAGCCTAGAATGCACACAATGAGTACTCCTTTTATAATCACTAAAAAGCTGTCCCTTGTCTTAGTTCATCGCTATCGCATGAAGTTTTGATATAATGAGAGGATTCGCAAGCTTGCAAGACTCAGCAAAGGACAAAAACGCTGGTGTTTTGAGCACTGAGTGGATTCTAAGTTAAACTCTGATTGACAGTTACATTCAAGAAATCAACAGATATGTCTGTGATTGGCTACATTGCTTAACGCAGCAAAAAAACACAATGTAAATAGAAAACTTTTGATGCTCTCCACAAATATGCGTTGTATAGTTTGCCAATATGATAGTGACTACACTCTAAAAAATGCTGGGTTAAAAACAACCCAACTTGGGTTATTTGCCGACCCAGCGCTGGGCAAATATCGGACAGAATATTTAACCCAGCTGGTTGGGTTAAATGTTTTTACCAAACATGCTGGGTTATTTTATTCAAGTCAGCTGTTGTTTAAAAATGATTATATTGCTGGTTTAAAATGGACTGGAGCTTATAAAAACACACGCAGAATTACTAGAGGCAACAGCAGTAATCAAAAGACAAACATTTATTATTAAGCAAGAACACATGAACAAAATATAAGACAAATTGAATTTATTTGGTTGAATACAGCATAGTTTACAATATTACATACATTTAAACTTATTTAACAAGCGTTTTAGACATAAAAAGGGTAACATTTAAAAGTAGAATTTTAATTTTAGTGTATTCAACTGTTCTCTGCAATCGCTTTTTACCGAAATGGTGCTAATAATACCCCAATAAAATGACCCAACAAGTTGAACCCAGCATTTGGGTTAAAAAAATAACCCAGCATTTTTTAGAGTGTAGAGAATATCTCAGGTTTTTCCTGTGGGTGCTCGGGTCAGAGCCTATGGTCACAATATCAGGTGAAGTCAACAGGAAATTAAAATTTATGGTGCACGATTTGTCATTAAATGTTACTCTGAATCATTTTTAAATTTAATTTATAAAACAGATCCGGTTCCGGTTGAGCTGTGTTCGAAGGCATTGTAAATTACTCCATAAACATACACCTGTGATCTCATTATCTCAGAATTGCTGCGCCACTGTGTCTGTGTGTTGCTTGGCAGCCATTCTGCTATTAGTATTACTGAGTCAAAGAAATTGCTTAAAAATGAATTAAGTGAATTAAGTTTTATAAAAGCAATAAACCCTGTGAAGCCATGATTTCCAGCGAATTTACTCTACTCCACATCATGTCTAACACTCTTTAGTTGTTTAAAATTCACTTTATTTTATTGTCTTTGTAACCTTCCAAAATGCAATACCTTGCTCTGTTTTTGAAACAACCTTCCTTTTCATGTGAGCATCACCAACCCTTCTTATTTTTCGGTCCCTCCCCTCCAACTGTCTGATCATTCTGGTATGAAATCAAGTCCCATCGTACCATATTATGCCAGAATATTCAGTTTTACTCAGAAACATGTAACATTAGGGGTTGAGAATGCCATGTTGACTTTAAACAATGACAGACAGCATTTGAAGTAAAATTCAGTTGATTTAAAGGAGAAGTCCACTTTCAGAACAACAATTTACAGATTATGTACTCACCCCCTTGTCATCCAAGATGTTCATGTCTTTCTTTCTTCAGTAGTGAAGAAATTATGTTTTTTGAGGAAAACATTATATATTTTTCTCAATATAATGGATTGATATGGTGCCCAGATTCTGAACTTCCAAAATGCAGTTTAAATGCGGCTTCAAACGATCCTAAATGTGGTTGTAAACAATCCCAGCCGAGGAAGAAGGGTCTTATCTAGCGAAATGATCGGTTATTTTCATAAAAATAACATTTATATCCTTTTTTTTTATGTCAAATGCTCGTCTTGTCTTGCTGTCCCTGAACTCTGTGTATTCTGGCTCAGTTAGGGTATGTCGAAAACTCATATTTTCCTAAAAAATCATACTTCAAAATCATCCTATATCACTGTTTTACCTTTTTTGTTAAGGGTATTTGATCTTCTTTGCATGTTCACTTTGCAAAGACTGGGTCAGAACTTCTGCAGCGATGTAGGATGATTTTAAAATAATTTTTGAAGTTGAGGGAAAAAATACGATTGGAGTTTTTCGACATACCCTAACCGTCTTGAGTCAGAATACACAGAGCTCAGGGGGAGCAAGACAAGACGAGCATTTGAGATTTAAAGTATTTAAATGTTTTTTTTTTTAATGAAAATAACGGGTTGTTTCACTAGATAAGACCCTTCTTCCTCAGCTGGGATCATTTACAAAGGCATTTGGGATCGTTTGAAGCCGCATTTAAACTGCATTTTGGGGCACCATATCAGTCCATTATATGGAGAAAAATGCTGAAATGTTTTCCTCAAAAAACACAATTTCTTTATGACTAAAGAAAGAAAGACATGAACATGTTCTGGAAGTGTACTTCTCCTTTAAGAAATACGAATGCACTCAAATATTTATTTGTAGTATTTAAACCAATACGTGGTCTGCTTTTAGCAGTACTAAGCAATTTGAAGCAGCTGCTTCACGGTTGCTTCTTGATCTTTATCCAGTATATTTTTAGATCATTATATATGTTCTTAGAAACATTCTGCTGTCTGCACAGTTTTACGTGCTTGAAATTGTATAATTTTGAAGCCCCTTATTGTACGACTCAAACAATACATTCCTGCATTCTGACAGAGTGACATTTTGCAAGCCTTTCTTCTGTCCCACGAGCTCTCTCTCTCCCGCACGCGCTCATTATTGTCTCCGTCTCACTCACTGGTAAACAGAGCAAAAAAAAGCCATGGACATGGGATGTTGACTCTCCTGTCGAACAAAACCAAATGCGACGCTCCATTGAGCGTGAAGGGAAGCAGAGACACTGCTCTGTGAAAAACAGCTCTCTGTGGAAGAGCGCTTGCTGGAATTGTATGCTTCCAGCATCCACACTAGGAAGGTCACATCGGGGACTGGCACTTTAATGGGAGGATGCACTATAAAGATCAACAGTTTATACAGACCATGTTGAAAAACTCTCCTAAACAGACGAGGAGGTGATTTAAGTGTGTAAACCTCACTCTGATTTGAGCGCAGGGCTTAGGTCAGCTCTAATGAAGTCAACAGGCGTCATTTGTAACCTCTAGCTTAGTGCTTTTTTATTGCGTCAACATGGACTTGTTCTAGTCGTCTGTTCAATCATGTAAGCTTCCCTTCCCCCCGTACGTCCCCACCCCCACTCCGTTCGACTGATTCAAGTAGGGTTTTAACAGACTGACACAACCCAGGCTTTGCTATCAATTTCTAGTATTCTAGTTAGCGTGTGTTGTCTGTGTTAGTAAATTACTACCCATGGATTCAATGACAAGGGTCTGCGTTTTGTCAGTTGCTATAGTAACCAGCAACAGGCAGGTGTGAGGGTGGATCTGAGGTTGTATATGTGTAGCCTCTAGCAGTTTTACTGTTAGCACATATGGAGACTGTAAAACAAAACTGGACTATTGTACTTTATTTAGCTTCTGTGAATCAAAGTTTCACATCACAGAGAAAGGGGGGTGTCTGAACGGACAGCGTGAGAGTCATTAGCTGTATTTATTGCGGCCTGGGCACTCCAGCTGCACCAGCGTGTGCCAACAGCAGTAAAATAGCCATAACCCGAAGTTTAACAACATGATAGTTTAATCTTTACAGGGAGGAAATTAGTCATTTCCAAAGAATTAAAGAAGAGGAAAGGACTGACGCGAGAGAATGAGGGATGGAGGAGCGGAAGAGGTGAATGATTCATTAAAGGTTTCCAATTAAATTCTGCTCAATCATTAATTTCGAGACCGTTAGTTATAGAGAGTCTCCGGTGACAGGCTGTTTATTTATTATTACACTGCACACCTTTGATATTCAACACTGATATGATTTTCAGTACACATGCTAGCTGTGCCAGCTGTGGTGTTGAAAGCAAATTGCGTTAGATCAACAGAGTTTAGACTGTCTGTTATGTATGTTTTAGAAACAGCGTACAAAATAGCATATTTTAGAAACAGAGTACAAAATAGCATATTACTCTTATTAGGGATGCACCGAAATGAAAATTCTGGGCCAAAACCAAAAATTCTGGATGAAACAGAAAACGCTTTTTAATAATTATTTGTTATTTTATTAAATAAAATAAAATGATTTGTATGACTTTTTCATTTAACTCAATAATTTAATGATACTGAAACAATAAAATTGGACAGAAAATATATTATTAAACATCAATATATTGTTTTTATTCAGTTCTATGCAACAGAATCAGATTTATTTATTTATTTATTTTTATCAAGTATACTTTACCAAGTTTACTAGTATACATAGTATATATTTTGGCAAAATTTGGAACAGCATACTAGCATTATTTCTGCCATATATAGTAGAAAAGGCTGCAGTAATATGCTAGAATACTTCTAGTATACATAGTGTACATTGGCTGAATTTGGAATAGCATTACTAGCATTTTCATATTCATATTATTTCTGCTATATATGGCAAGAATAAAAGTAATATGCCAGAATGCTATTCTAAATTCAGCTGAGGGGTGGACTATACTAGTAACATATATGACACAAATAGCAGTATGTTAGCACAGTAGTATCTTAGCAAACTACTAGTATATGTATACTTTGGCTAGTATATACTTCAGCTGACTTTGGAATAGCATACCAGTATACTACTTTATGCCATATATAGCACAAATAGCAAGAGTAGTACGTTAGTATATTAGCATACTAGTATGCATAGTATACATAGACTTAATTTGGAATAACATGCTAGCATTTTCTCATATTGTTTCTGCCATATGGCAGATATTGCAGGAGTAGTATGGTGATACAGAATATTAGCATGCTACAGGTATACATATGCTTCAGCTGAATTTGGAATAGCCTGCTGGCATACTACGTTTACATATGCTACATATGGCATAAATAGCAAGAGTAATATGTTAGTAATATGTTAGTATATTAACATGTTACTAGTATACATGGTATATTTTAGCTGAATTCTAAATAGTTTCTCTTGTTTCAATCATATCCCTGGTGAAAGAAACAGCATATGCTGGTAGGTATGTTTTGATGCTGGGATGCTGGTTAGGTATGTTTTGATGGTTTAAGCTGGTCTTTTGCTGGTTTATGCTGGTCCTTTGCTGGTTTATGCTGGTTAACATACCTAACCAGCATCCCAGCATCAAACCATACCTACCAGCATATGCTGTTTTTTTCACCAGGGGTGGCACATATAGCAAGAGTAATGTGTTAGTATATTAGCCTACTAGTAATATACATGGTATATTTTAGCTGAATTCTGAATAGTTTCTCTTGTTTTGATCATATAGCACAAATACCATGAGTAATATGCTACTATATTAGCATACTACTAGTATGCATGGGATATTTTAGCTGAATTCTGAATATTTTCTCTTGTTTCTGTTATATAGCACACATATCAGTAGTAATATTCTAGTATAATAGCATACTACTTGTATACTTGGTAAATATTGCTGAATTCTGAACATTTTCTCTTGTTTCTGTCATATGGCACAAATAGCAAGAGTAACATGCTAGTATATTACCATCCCTGCTGAAAAAATGTTTTTTTTTTTTAAATAAATAAATAAATAAAATAAAAGCAGTTAAAACCAGCCTAGGCTGGTCAGGCTGGTTTTAGCTGGTTGTTCCAGCTGATATCCCAGCCTGACCAGCTAAAACCAGCCTGGCCAGCCAGGAAAGTAACCAAAACCACTCTAAAACCAGCCTGCTGACCAGCTATGACCAGCCTGGATGACCAGCTAAAACCAGCCAACCAGCTTGGGCTGGTCTTAGCTGTTTTTTTCAGCAGGGATACTACTATACAAGGTAAATTTTAGGTGAATTTTAAAATGTTCTCTTGTTTGTGTACTATTGCACAAATAGCAGTAGTAATATGCTAGTATATTTGCATCCAGCTAGTATACATAGTATACTTTCAGCTGAATTTGAAATATTTTGCATACTACTCTTATTGTCTCTGCCATATATGGAAGGAGAAATATGTTAGTATGCCATCAGTCATGAGGGTAGTAATGTAGGATCCTCAACACTGGCACGCATTGTCATGGTGACGTAGAGAGAACATTACGGTGAGTGTTTAGAGGATACACTTTAATTGCTCTACATCAACCTATCCACTATAATCACTCCTGCAGTTACCATGGGAGTAATGGAGATAATGCAGCTGCCTCTCATAGTTATGAGGTCATACTATTGGATAACCTAAGAGGGGATAATGGGGTAAGGGGTGTGTTCATGTGTATTCGGTGACCATGGCAACGTATTCGATGAGGAGGAACACCTGGGATTTTAAAAGGATATTTCCAACATACACGCACACACCGATCTCTCATGCTGAAAACAGAGACCATATGGTTTGAGACCCTGGAGGTGGGCGCACTAACATATCAAAGGCCTGCTGCTGTTTACTGGTCAGGTGTGACAAACAAAAGAAAATTAACTAAATGCAGCATCTCATTGAGTTAAATCAATGGTGAAATTAAAAGGAAATCATGTTTACATTGATCCTCTGATTAACAATTCACAGTGTGCTCATGTTTGTATTCAAGAGAGACCAAGAAAATGAACGAGAAACTCTAAGCAAATCGTCGTATAGAGTCTTTTAAAGTACTACCAAGTTCTTTTGAATTTTTCAGGTTTTGCTATCATAGCACAGCCACTGTGCTATCATCCTTTTGTTACGTGCCACTTATATCAAGGTAACCTGGCCAGCTGTGTAACTAACCTTCTTTGTTACAAAGGACTAAGTGATGAGTCACCCATGGCTATTGTCAATGTTATTTTTTTCTGTTATGAATCATTTGTATTTATTTCATGCACAGTGGATTCAAGAAGCCAAAACTTCCTCTTAAATGCACAATAACTCCACCAAATCCACCTCATTCCTTGTTTGTATTTAATTGTAACTCTTAGTAAAGCCTAAAATTATACTGAATTGCTTATTTTACTTTTAAATTCTTATGGCAGGGGGAAAAAAAAACATGAGGGAGGAGTGGAACACAGGATAAGCTCTATAATTATCAATTCCCTGACTCTGTTATGAGACAAGAGATTTGGTCTCCTCTCAGCCTCTTAATAATTTGCGTGTTGTGAATATGGGCAAAGTAAAGAACACCTTAGTGTCGCAAATGGAGCATAATATTGGCTAAGCAGAACATGAAAAGAGCTCTGAAAACATTAAGGAAATAAGGCGAGGCTTAACTGTTAAAAAGCCAAGCTTCCCAACATAAAACGCATCGTTTCATAGTAATATGAGCAAAACTCATTAGCATCTGCAGCACTCTGTGGGCAATCATTGTAATCTAAACGCTTGTTTCACATTTCTTCCAAATCGAGTCTCTATCCAGATGGATGTGATGGGCAGTGTCTCTCATTCTCGGTTGTCTAGAGGTTTTATGTGGACTCTTGGCTGAAATATGATCTGTTTTTGCATTGCGAAATTGGCAAGAGGTCTTTTAGTGGGAAAAAGTCTGTTGCTGTTATGTTACTTAGAGAGTTTGTGGTTCGAGGGCCACATTTACCTCTTCATCAAAGCTAATTATAGCATTAAGCAAAATTCTAACTGATCTTTGGTCAAAGCAGATTGAAAAAATATTCCAGCTTCTGCTAAATGAGTCAAATGGAACATTTGCTGAGTAATTCTGGAGCTGGATTCACAAAACAATCTTAAAAATAAAACTGCTATTTAAAACTGCTAATTAACTGCTATTTTTTTCTCATTATCTTACTTAAAAACAGGGATAGCTCACCCAAAAATGAAAATTACCATCCAAGCCATATTAAGTATGACTTTCTTCCTTCAGGCGAATATAATTGGAGTTATATTTAAAATAAATAAATAAATAAAATAAATAAATAAAAGCTTTATAATGCCAGTGTTGAGATTTTGAAAGTTCAAAAAAGTACATCCATCCATCATAAAAAGTGCTCCACACAGCTCCACACAGGGGGTTAATAAAGGCTTTCTGAAGTGAATCAATGCATTTGTGTCAGAATAATATCTTCATTTAAAACTTTATAAAGCGTAATCTCTAGCTTTCCCTAACTGTTGTTCGCAATGCACGTTCACGACACGGAAGTGAGGATTTTTTTGGAAGCCAAGAGGAGGCTGGTTTACAGTTGCTGTAAACAAAACTTGTTTCACGCGAGACTAGCATATTCTCCCCGGAGCTTACTCTACACTCTTAAAAATAACGGTGCTTTAAAAAGTTTTTCACAGTGATGCCATAGAAGAACCATTTTTGGTTCCACAAAGAGCCATTTGGTCAAAAGTTCTAAAGTTCTTTAAAGAACCATCTCTTTCTTACCTTTTGGAAGAACCTTCTTTCGCCACAAAGAACCTTTTGTGAAACAGAAAGGTTCTTCAGATGTTAAAGGTTCTTTGTGGAACCTTTTTTTTAGACAAAAAAGTTTCTTCTATGGCATCGTGAAGCACCTTTATTTTTAAGAGTATATGCCTACATCCTGCGTCATCAGCTAGAACGACTCTCTCGCGAACACGTGTACGTCAGTTAGTGGAAGCTAGAAATTACGGTTTATAAAGTTTTAAATATGGATATTTTTTTACACAAACGCATCGATTTGCTTCCGAAGGTCTTTATTAACCCCACGGAGCCACGTGGAGTACTTTTTAAGATGGATGGATGCACTTTATTGGACTTCAAAATCTCAACAGCCATTCACTGCTATTCTAAATCTCGGAAGAGCCAGTACATTTTTTAATATAACTTGGATTGTGTTCATCTGAAAGATCTGAAAGTCATATACACCTAGGATGGCTTGAGAGTGAGTAAATCATAAGGTGAGTTTCATTTTTGGGTGAACTATCCCTTTAAGAGAATATTGCTTTCTCAAAAATACTGCCTGGAATAAAATGTTGTTTTTAAAAAAATGTTTGAGAACTGCTTCGTTTTCTGAAAAAAAACTGCGTTCTTGCAAACTTCTTGGAATTTAATCTTGAGAAATTTCTTTTTTTAATTCAGCCCCTGGTCACACTGCTATGTCCATCTTTTTCCTTCTTCAACAGATGCTGTAAACATCTGCATGTTTTTTCTTTGATGACACTTGGAATGAAAATGCAGTAATATATTTCAATTTCTGTCTTTCTGATGTTTTCTCTTCTCAGATCAGCAAGCAGCACCTTCAGACGGTTAAAGATCGTTTCCAGGCCTTCCTGAATGGAGAGACTCAGATTGTAGCCGATGAAGCCTTCATCAACGCTGTCCAAAGCTACTATGAGGTTAGGCTTTTTTTTTATTCATCAGTACAAGAAGTCTGGACTTACGCTT
>JAHKKF010384324.1:0-11668 GCA_019740295.1 Labeo calbasu | reverse complement strand
TAATAATATATTATTTATATATATTATATATATAAATATAGAATTATATTATATATAAATTAGAAAAAGTACAAAAAAAAAATCAGTTTTACCCAAGAAGGTGCTGGAGATGTACTCTGAGACCTGATTTCCTGACTTGCTAGTCTCTGAGAGCTGGGTTAGTTCTCGATTCAGCATCCTTTTGAACTGCAGAAAAGGACACAAGAACAAAACACATACACTTTGAGAACCAGCAACTCCAATCCGCTCTGTATTTCATTTTATTTAAGCCTTTCCATACTGAATCTTTAGAGATCAAAACATTGTTATTCTACAAATGTGTGCTCCACCACATGACATATATATGAATACAACCGCATTAAAGAGTAGTAGCAGGCCTTCATTCAGTTCATCTACAGTCACTTAAGATGAGGGGCTAGACCAAGCAGGAGGAGTGCCTTTCATCTGTGTAGTGCTATTATGTAATCATACACGAGGTTTCAGAATGAAACACTTCCGACTGAGGCAGCAAAATGTACAGCAGGAGCCACACACACACACCGCCACCAGAACACCCAACACACCCAAACTGACATCCTCACAGCAACACGCTGCACCATCTGTAATTTATAGAGTGTCAACGAGAGCATCCCTCTCAACTTTAGATAAAAACAATGCAACACGAGCCTTACCTGAACATACATCCACGACACAGAGAGCAAGCAATTGACGTCTGGCATTTCAGCACCAAATGAAGCTTTAACAAAACAGAAGCTCCGTCCACATGCACATGTTACAGGCACGTTCCAGATCGCCCGAGCTGCCCACTTCCATAGCAGTCTAACGGTCCAAACCGACTGCAGAGCTCACCCCAGCACCGGTAGCTCCAGCTGCCACGGGCTGCACCTGTGGCAGGCTGAGAGCGTGTGCTGCTGGCTGGAGCGAGTCTGCATCGCTGCCGCATGCTCTGCTCTCCTACTCTGCCTGATTCATGTGTAAACATAGAGATCAGGCTCCTCCCAGCAGCCCCCTCTCTCCCTCCCGGCAGGTAGCTCCCCACTCGCTGCCGCACGCCGGCCAATCGGACGAGTTTTGCCACAGAGGCTGGGTCAGGGGGAGCCACGCGATTGGCTTGCGGCTTCAGGGCACATGCAGGGGCTGGATGGGGTGGATACAGGGGGCTGGGGCTGCACCATGTGCACTTGGTTTGAAGATGAAAGCTTCAGGAGCCACTTTTTTTTTGTGCGCATGTGTGTGGATGTGTTCTCCATTGTAATGAGCGAGGGAAATAAATAGATGCTCACTCTGACAGAGTGAGAAAACAAGGAAATGTGAACAAATGTTTTATATCGCACTAATGGTCATATATACAGACTAAGACGGGTCATTGTTCTTTAGATGAGAAGATTTCCACAAATTTATTGAATAATGACTAACATTAAAAATTTTCATGTAAACCATGTGAACAGGGGCAGTAATTTATTTTGATTTGTATGTTAAAAATACTGTTCTAGTGTCTATATTGTATATTGAATTAGGTGTACATTATCCTTCACTATCTGTGGTCAGTACACTTTATTGAAAGAAATTAAAGGATTAATTCAGTTTCAGAATAAAAAGTGTCCTGATAATTGACTCACCCTCATGTCATTCAAGATGTTCTTGTCTTTTTTTCTTCAGTTAAAAAGAAACGAAGGTTTTTGAGGAAAACATTCCAGGATTTTCTCCATATAGTGGACTTCAATGGGAATCAGTGGGTTAAATGTCCAAATTGCAGTTTCACGGCAGCTTCAAAAGGCTCTATATGATCCCAGCCGAGGAATAAGGGCCTTTCTAGCGAAACGATCGGTAATTTTCTAAAAAAAACAAAAAATGTATATACCGCAAACGCTCGTCTGCGATGCGCATTCCTGATTTCACACATTAAATAATCACGTTGGAAACATCACATGCAGTTAGTTCTTCACCTGTAGATCTCGGTTCAGAAAGGTAGGGTAGGGTGAAAAACTCATCTCATTTTCTCCTCCAACTTCAAAATCGTTGTTTTACATTTTTGTGTAAAGGGTGTTTGACTTTCTTCGCACATTCGTTTTGTAAACACGGGGTTGGTGCTTCCACGTACGTCACGTGTGACGTTTCTACCGTGATTACATAATGCGTGGAGTCAAGCTAGTGCAAGACGAGCATTTGTGGTTAAAAAGTATACAATTTTATTTATTTTTTTTTTTTTTAGAAAATGACCTATCGTTTCGCTGGATAAGACCCTTATTCCTCAGCTTGAATCGTGTAGAGCCCTTTGAAGCTGCACTGAAACTGCAATTTGAACCTTCAAACCTTCAAATTGATCAGGGTTGCCAGGTTTACACAACAAAACCCACCCAAGGGCTACTCAAAACTACCCCTAAACTAGCCCATTCGCATTTTGGGAGGATCCCCTGCGACAAAAAATTACATTTTGGAAGGCAGAATACATGTTTTTTGGCAGGGTTACCCTGGTGGAAATCGCATTCCAGGCACTAAATATCACGTTATTGGGGTTGCTTCAACCTGCAGACATGAAAAATAACCTGCGGCAACAGTGTTAAAGTAGCCAAATTCTGCGGGAAAACCGTGGACCTGGCAACACTGCCGTTGATCCCTACTGAAGTCCACTATATGAAGAAAATCCTGGAATGTTTTCTCAAAGACCTTAATTTCTTTTCGACTGAAGAAAGAATGATATGAACATCTTGGATGACTATCTTGGGGTGAGTAAATTATCAGGAAATTTTGATTTTGGAATTAAACTAATCCTTTAATACTTTTATTCAGTAATTAATACATTAAATTACTCAAAAGTTACAGTAAGGACATTAATGATGTTTAAAAAAAATAAAATAAATGCTGCTCTTATGCCACAAAAATATTAAGCAGCATGGCTGTTTTCAGCATTGATATTGTTTTTAGCAGCAAATCAGCATATTAAAATGATTTCTGAAGAATTATATAACACCTAAAACTGCAGCAATGTATGCTGGAAAATTACAATTTAATAGAAAACATTTACTTTTAATAATAATAAAATATTTAATAATAATATTAATATTTTTAACAAAAAATCTCACTGACTGCAAAATTTTGGACAGTAATCCACTTCAATTATCCTAATCATTCATCATAACATTAACTCATCATCACAAAATGCATAAATGGAATCTCTGATTAGTTTAATTACAGATTTTTCAAAAACTAAATTATTACAACTATATATATAAAAAATATACTTAACATACTTTGCAGAAATAAATTATTCTTGCCTCTGGCAGGGGGTCATTTTGCCTGTACGGTTGGAGGCAAGATATCCCCTTTTCATGATTTTCAATGTGCTTTCAAAACTAAATTATCTAATGCTTCAATTTATTTCTTTTAATAATATTTTGGATGATGCATCATCAACTTTATATGCTAAAGTCACCTCTAAATATGTAAACTGTTTTTCCATCTCACCCAAACTTGTATGAAAATATGGGACTGCAAATTTGAGGACAAAAAAATTAATTAATATTAATATGCAGCCCCTTTATTTTGACCTAAAATGAAAGGTTTTTGCATGCACAGTTTTTAAATTTCTCGTCTCAACCAGTGCAGGGTGATTCCTGTGATTCCCATTAGTGAGAATGAAAACACTCAAATGCGCGCATGTGTGTTTGAGTATGTATCCGCGGTGCACGTGTTTGCTGCGTGGGTGGGCTAATCACACGTCACACAGGCTATGAAATCCCCAGAAGGAATGAGGGGAGATAGAGAACGTGCAGATTCATCTATGACTCCATTCTCATTCACATTTCTCAGCACACAATGTGAACGGGGGATGGGAGTGATTCACAACATGCGTGAATTCCATTCTGATCTAAAATAGAAATCTGACATGTGTGTAATTGATACAGAGGCATGTTGAGTATTTGGGTGCTGTTATCAACAAGTGTTGATATATTGTGTTAGAGGGTTATTAGCACTTACAGCAAGGGTGACAGTCAGGATATTTGAGGCCTGTCAGTAATACATCATTATTTATTTTAGAAAAGATACCTTGTTAGATGCCATCTCACTGACTGAGTGACGAGTCTTGAGAGTCTCGAGCTGCTCGAGACACCAGTCCAGCTCATCCAGAGTCTCCACTGCCAACTTCTGAAATGGTTCCTCTGCAAAATACAGCAACGGATTGTTATATTCATGACTGCTGAAATGTGTTCATCATCATATATATTAAAAATAATTTTTGTTCTGTCTAACCTGGTAGGCTTGTCTTGCACATGGATGGTGGGTTGCTTCCAGTGGACCTCCTGTGGAGATTTGTGTCAGTGGAGATCAAGCATGACTTTAAAAGCATCTAAACAGACATTACACCGTTTACTGGGCCTTACTTGCTCGGGACACGGTCTTGCTGATGGGTCAAAACAGCAAAGTTGCTCCGCACGGTCCTCAGGCTGGCAAGGACCTATAAGAAGAACAATAATGTAGGTACGTGCCAAGATCACATCCTTAGTCTTTTTTTTTTTTTTTTTTTTTTTAAGCTACTCCAATTCACTAACAGTTAATGTTTTAGTATTGCAAAAAATCTTGTATATCGAAACCCTTAAAAATATTAGCCTAGGTGAATAACAGTGCACTTCCATAATGTGAACTGAAATGTGCTTTTAACATACTGTCTCTGTATTAAAAATGTATTTAGTTACCACTTGTAGTACACTTGAACCCACTAGTGTATGAAAGATGGGTTCAAGTGTACTACAAGTGGTAACTAAATATATTTTTGAAATACTGAGATAGTAGGTTAAAGGCACATTTAAGTTCATGTTCATGTCCCAAAATAGCACATTTGAGTACACTTAGATGTTCTCAAGATTATCTTATAAAGTACTAAAGAAGTCAGTGACGATAGCATACAGCGCTGTAGCGCTACAGGCGACCCGAGTTCGAATCCCACCGAGGACCATTCCCAATCATGGGAAGATAAAGCCTAATTTCGTAAGATACTTTCACAGCACTTTTTTAGTAACGTCTTCTTACCCAATTATTCTATAGAATTAAACAAATAAATAAATTATGGTTCATAGAATTAAGTAGAGTTGAGGTCAAAAGTTTACATACACCTTGCAGAAACTGCAAAATATTAATTGTTTAACCAAAATAATAGGGATCATACAAATGCATGTTAATTTTTATTTAGTACTGACCTGAATAAGATATTTCACATGAAAGACATTTGTGATGGTTTTTCAGCATTTTTGTGTATTTTAACCCTTTCCAACAATGACTGTATGATTTTGAGATCCATCTTTTCACACTAAGGACAACTGAGGCACTCATACACAACTATTACAGAAGGTTCAAATGCTCACTGATGCTTCAAAAGGAAACATGACGCATTAAGTGCTGGGGGGTGAAAACTTTTTAAATTTGAAAATCAGGGTAAATTTCACTTATTTTGTCTTCTCGGAAACATGTAAGTATCTTCTGTAGCTTCTGAAGGGTAGTACTAAATGAAAAAAATATGATATTTAGGCAAAATAAGAAAAATGTAAACAACTTCATTCTGTTTAAAAGTTTTCACCCCCCAGCTCTTAACGCATTGTGTTTCCTTCTGGAGCATCAGTGAGTGTTTGAACCTTCTGTAATAGCTGCATATGAGTCCCTCAGTTGTCCTCAGTGTGACAAGATGGACCTCAAAATCATACATTCATTGTTGGAAAGGGTGCAAATAAACAAAAATTCTAAAAAAACTAAAGAGTTTCTGGGACCTAAAGGATTTTTCTGAAGAACAACGGGCAGTTTAACTGTTCAGGAAAAACAAGAGAATCATGAACAACTATCACTAAACAAAAAAACAACACAGTATTTAGAATCAAGTGTATGTAAAGTTTTGAACAGGCTCAGTTGTATAAATTATTAACTATTATTTTCACTTGTGGACTATATGTAAACATCTTTTATGTGAAGTATCTTGTTCAGGGCAGTACCACTTAAAAAATAACATGCATTTTGTATGATCCCTCTTATTTTTGTAAAATAACATTTTGCAGATTCTGCAAGGTGTATGTAAACTTTGGACCTCACCTGTATATAATATTTGTAAACAAATTCTAACATTTTATTATATATTATATAATAAAAGTGTATTTATATGGAAGCAGTTTTATCAAAAAACAGTGAACAGTAAACTTAAACAGCAAGAAACAATTACAAATTCAACATATTGAGCCATTTTGCTTCTCACATACATTTATCTTTTTTCAATGTTCAGGTATTATCACTTAAAAACAAGATAAAACAGGTTAATAAAATGATTTTCGTATCGAGTAAGAGAATAAATTTTACATAGAGAGGTGACCTAGAAAATGGAAGATTTGCGTAAAACGTCTGGCTTGTCTGAAATTCTGCAGCTCTTTTGGAGTTTCAAAAGGACATGAAGGGTATCTGATTTCCAAAGCCATGCAGATTTCTCATCTGTCAGCATCCATATCGACAAATGCGGTATTGGATTCCTAGCCTGTTTTGTAAACCGAGTACAGCGGTGACGCAAATCCTACGTAAAGCAAGCTGCATAAGAGCGGAAGGGCTGTTCCCGCCAATGCCAAAGGCTGCACACTCCACTTACACAAAAAAAGACACTTTTAAATATTAGGAGATTAATCTCTCTTTAAAATATAGGGAGAGCCAAATCAAACTACCACGTTCCTCAACAGAGCGCTCATCTGAAACCACATGACGCAAAGTCTATAAATGCCCATTAATGTCAGATGCAAGCTTTCATTTTCAAGGCCCGCTCTATTACTAACCTGTGCAAATGGCGTAACTATTAAGTCTTCTCCATGTCTGTAAGAGAAAAAGACGTTAACAAATCACAAATCAAACACAAAAATTACATATTGGAAAAGACAGCTCTTTAATCTCCCACTAATAAAAGGAGGCACATAAAATTACTTAAGGATCAGTGAAAAAGAATGACTAAGAGTTTTAATGCGGGGACTTAAGGATGTGGTCGGCTTCAGGTTACAGCACACCATCAGTCAAAGGAGCAAGCGACCGGTAATACGCTTTTGATTAACATGCAGCTTGGATGGAAATACATAAACACAGCTCAGCATAAGGAAGGCACCTCAGATTCTCCAATGGGATATTAGATATCCTGCATTAAAAGCACATGGGAATACGTAATAAAAACACAGATGGGCTCGGATAGGGTGTGTCATGCACGTGTATTTAAGGAGCAGTGGGAGAGAAGCCGAACTGGGGGGACACGCTGGGAATTGCGTCTTTATTCATGTATTATAAGGGGCGAAGAGTAAACAGGGGAAGCTTTGAGGTTAGACTGGTCTAGGGGAGAGAACCAGCCTGGATTCTGTAATGGAGAAATGCGGGGCATCCCTTTCAAGAGCAGGTCAATATTTTTTCTACATCTTCTCACCGATTTAGCCAGTTGACCTCCCAGTGCTTCAAACTCTCTTCCCTTTGAAAAGACAAGCAAGAGTTGGTGACCACTAGTTCACATCACCCCAACAAACAGCTGTTTATTGGGGTGGTGTAAACCAGCCTTAAGGTGTTTCGATTTGGGCGTCTAGCTTTGACGCAGGCTGGAAAAATAAACTGCAGAAAAACAAGAATGCGGTGGCCTTTTTTTCCGACTCCAGATCCCGGCAAACCAGAGCTGACATGCAAGCGTGCTCAGATGGAAAGAACAGCTGGAAGTGGTAATAATAAGGAGTTTTTAACCAGCGCCTTGGATTTTCCAAAATGACCGAGCAATATGATTTCACGTAAAACACTATTAAAAAGTGTGTCTTGGGAGAACTGTGTTTCAGACATAATCAACCGGCTGAAGTAAGTCACATCTGTTATGAGGTAAACGTTTACAGTCCTAATTAACAGAACTCAAGTACAAAATTGTGCAGCTTGTAACACGTGAAGCTTGCAGTGACTCAAACAACACGCACATGAAAACTACATTTATTTTTCCAGGTTGAGACTGGTGACCATTCAAAAATTTGGAGTCGGTAAGATGTTTTTTATATTTCTTGATGCTCAACAAGACTGCATTTACGGTGCCTTGCGAAAGTATTCATACCCCTTCATTTTTTCACATTTTGTTAATGTTGCAGCCTTACAGTATGTTCAACTATATTATTCATTTTTCCCACATAAATTTACACTCTATACACCACAATGACAAAGCAAAAACAGATTTGTGACAACTTTGCAAATTTATTACAAATAAAACACTGAAATAAATACATTGCATAAGTATTCATACCCTTAACTCAGTACTTACAGTAGTTGAAGCACCTTTACAGCCTCAAGTCTTTTTGGGTATGATGCGACAAGCTTTGCACATCTGCATTTGGCAATTATCTGCCATTCTTCGCCTCACCCTTTTCACCTCTCAAGCTCTGTCAGTTTGAATGGGAGCTGGCAGACATTTTTAGGTTTCTCCAGAAATATTTGATCGTGTTCAAGCCAAGGCTCTGGCTGGACCACTCAAGGACATTCACAGAGTTATCTATAAGCCACTCTTGGCTTAAAGTTTGTGTGCTTTGGGTCACTGACCTGTTGGAAGGTAAACTTTCAGCCCAGTCTGAGGTTCTGAATGCTGTAGACTGGGTTTTCATTAAGGCTATCTCAATATTTTGGTGCATTGAGCTTTTTTTTTTAACTCTAACGAGTCCCTCAGTCCCTGACGCTGAAAAACAGCCCCACAGCATGAGGCTACTACCACCATATTTTACTTTTTGGATGGCACCATGCAGTGCTTGGTTTCCTTCAAACATGATGCTTAGAATTGAGGTTCATCAGATAGTCTGATTCTCACAGTCTGAGGGTCCTTTTTTGCACATTTCAAGTGTGTTTTCATGTGTCTTCACTCAGGAGAGGATTGAGTTTGGCCACATAAAGCCCAGATTGGTAGTCTTGAAGTGGTGTTTGTTCTTCTGAGTTTCTTTCATCTCAACATATGACCATCAGCTTTTTGGCCACCAGTCTAACCAAGGTCCTTCTCCATCAAGTGCTCAGTTTAACCAGGAGGCCACCTCTAGGAAGAGTCCTAGTTGTTCCTAACTTCTTCCATTATGGATAATGGAGGCTACATGCTTCTGTGAACCTTCAGTGCAGCAGAACTTTTTTCTGAACTCTTCCCCAGATCTGTGCCTTGATGCAAGCTTGTTTCTGAGCTCTGCAGGTGGTTATTTTGACCTCAGGGCTTGGTTTTTGCTCTGATATGCATTTTCAGACCTTTTCTGAGAGTTGTGTGCCTTTCCAAATCATACTCATACTCATGCTCCTGAGCTAATTTTTCAAGTGTCCCAGAAATTAAATGCTTATGCAATGCAATCATTTCAGTTTTTTATTTCTAATAAATTTGCACAGTTGTTACAAACCTGTTTTGTGCTTTGTCATTATGGTGTATGGAGTGTACACTGATGTGGAAAAAAAGTAATGTAAAGCAGTTTAACATAAGGGTGCAACATAACAAAATTTGAAAACATGAAGGGGTATGAGAACTTTCGCAAGGCACTGTATTTGATTAAAAACACAGTAAAAACAGTAATGATGTGAAATATTATTACAATTTAAAATTACGGTTTTCCATCTTAATAAATTTTAAAATGTAATTTATTCCTGTGATGCAAAGCTGAATTTTTAGCATCATTACTCAGTCTTCAGTGTCACATGATCCTTCAGAAATCATTCTAATATATATTCTGATTTTCTGCTCAAGAAACATTTTATTAATGTTAAAAGCAGTTGCACTGCTTAATATTTTTTTCAGATTACTTGGATGAATATAAATTCAGAAGAACAGCATTTATTTGGATTTTTTTATAATAATAATAATTGTCACTTTTAAAGTAATGTATCCTTGCTGAAAAAAATATTTTTTTTGAAAGGTAGTGTAAATGAAAGAATATGGTTGAAAATGTGGTTTTAAAAAAATGAGAGAAGTGAAAGTTACTCAAAGAATTTTTTTTCTACTCAGAAAAGCCATCATTAATGCATTTAGTACTGTATGTAGAGCCCTTATGTTTTCTGAGTGATATTAGGGGATCATGAATGAGATTAGTGATACTCACAGCTCGCTGGCCGTGGATGAGTTTCGGGACATGGCCTTGGGTGAAAGGTCAAAGTCAGAATCGGAGCGATACAGGAAGGACTCCCGCCGCTGACTGTGAGGGAAATTGGCCTGCAGCACAAGGCCGGAGCCTGGACTGGTCTGGGACTCCAGAGGACTTCGGCCCACCGACAGCCCATTCTCAACATCAAAACTGAGGAAAGAGAAACAGAAAGAAAGAAGTTCACAAAATTCACCTAGGATACTTTTATAATGGATGATTTTTTACACCCCTATGAGATAAACTGTCTCTAGCGTCTCTGTATGCAAAGTACACACCCCGTGTCAATGACCTGACCTGAACTAGTGCAGAAGGTCACTGAGACCTTGATAAAAATGGTTACACACAAATGTGCAGCGAGATGCCCTCGTCCTGCGTCAATCTAGACGTAAGCACTAGCCTTGCGGGTTAATATGACACAGCTAGACATACAGTCAGACTGTGATCTCCATGACTCCAAACTCAGAATACGTTTCAAATCCTCACTAATACCAAGCCTGCAGCTCTGACACTACATAATTTAAGAAAGAGACACACATTTACAGTGTCTATGACCACTAGTGAACAAAACTAATTTAATAGTTTTTTTACATGACATAATTATAATACATCAGCATAACAAATTGAGTGCACTCCACGAATTGACAATCATGTGATCCAAATAAGGGTACACAAATATTAAATTTCCAGAAGATACCGTTAAGCTAAAAAATATTCATGTTATAGTTGATGATGACCAATTAGGGGTGGGTGATTTTCCCAAAATATCATAGCACAATCCACGATCTGAATTGTGATTTTCCCAACTTTGAGATGTACTATCGATAATATCCAGAGTGGAACAAGTCTATGAGGTGGACATTTGGACAGTTTGGACACAATAGCGCACTAAACAATCAGTTGTCAAAAAAGGGTCATTAAAACCTGAGTTAAACTTTAAAACACTGCATCACTGTATGAATTAACTGTACATTAATTCTTGATTGATCTTGAAGTTAAAAAGCAGGGGTCTCCAGACTCGGTCCTGGAGGGCCACTGTCTTGCAGAGTTTAGCTCCAACCCTAATTAAACACACATGAACAAGCTAATCAAGCTCTTATTAGGCATGCTAGAAACTACGTGGCAGGTGTGTTGAGGCAAGTTGGAGCTAAACTCTGCAGGACACCGGTCCTCCAGGACCAAGTTTGGAGACCCCTGTTATAAAGTGATTCAGTCAAGAGCAGTAAGTGAATTTCTCTGTCTTTTGCTGTTTAATAAACATTAATGACACAGACAGCAGTAGGTTTATTAGGCTGCTGTCTCTTTAAGACAGAATGTGCGGATCTAACATACTGATTCGCATCTCATTGTTTTCCCAATTGTTTATGTTCATTTAAAGGAGAAGTCCACTTCCAGAACAACAATTTACAGATAATATACTTACACGCTTGTCAGCCAAGATGTTCATGTCTTTCTTTCTTCAGACGTAAAGAAATTATGTTTTTTGAGGAAAACATTTCAGCATTTTTCTCCATATAATGGACGGATATTGTGCCCAGAGTTTAAAC